>OY741990.2:1094803-1311489 GCA_963555575.2 Hygrocybe coccinea | reverse complement strand
GTTATAGCATCTTTAAACACGTTGAACACTTTCAACTACATAACTATTGTCTTTTGCTGAAGTGTTCTGATTGTTTGAACCAAATGTAATACCATGAATTGAGATCAGCCTTTCAGATATTGGTATGAGAATTAAAGCAACTCATTGTTAAAACAATTGGGCAATGATTGGGGATGATATCAGGCTGGGTTGGTGGGTAATGGGAAGATTGGGCAATGGAGGGGGAGATGATGGGGGGAGATAAGGGAGATAGGGGGTAATTGAAAGATGATGGGGAGATGGTGGGGGGTGGGGGTGAATGGAGATGGTGGGGGGTGAATGGGAAGATGATGGGGGATGGTGGGGAGATGACAGGGGGTCATGGGGGATGGTGGGGGATGATGGGGGGTGGTGTGGGGGTCATGGAGGATGGCAGTGGATGGTGTGGGGGTGATGGGGGATGGTGGGGGATGGTGTGGGGGTGATGGGGAATGGTGGGGGATGGTGTGGGGGTCATGGGGGATGACGGGGTATGGTGGGGGATGGTGTGGGGGTCATGGGGATGGTGTGGGGTGGTGTGGGGGTCATGGGGGATGACGGGGTATGGTGTGGGGGTGATGGGGGATGGTGGGGGGTGGTGTGGGGGTGATGGGGGATGACGGGGGATGGTGTGGGGGTTGTGGGGGATGACGGGGGATGGTGTGGGGGTCATGGGGAATGGTGGGGGATGGTGTGGGGGTGATGGGGGATGACGGGGGATGGTGTGGGGGTCATGGGGGATGGTGGGGAATGGTGTGGGGGTCATGGAGAATGGTGGGGAATGAGGTGGGGTCATCAAGGAAGGTGGGGGGGGGACATGGGGAAGGTGGGGGATGATAGGACATGGTAGGGGTTGGTGAGAAGGCGATGGAGAGGTGATGGGGGGACGGGAATATGATGGGAGATGGTACAGGGTGGATGGGGAGATGATGGAGAATGGTGGAGGGTGGTGATGGGGGATGGTGGAGGGTGGATGGAAAGATGATGGGTGATGGTAGGAGGTGAGATGGTGATGGAGAGGTGATAGGGGTGATGAGCAGATGGGGGATGGTGGAGGGTGGTGATGGGGTGATAGGTGATGGTGGGGGCTGGTGACAAGGTGATGGGCAGCTGGTAGGGGATGTTCGGCGCTGATACTATGATAACTCTCTATACCCACCCCATCTATTATTAATGAAAATGCCAATGATAACGCAATGACAACACCATATACCCACCCCCACCCATTATTAATGAAAACACAATAAAAATGCAATGATAACACCCTGTACCCCCCACCCATGATTAATGAAAATGCATGGACAACACCAATGATAAGACAATGATAATCCCCTGTACACCCATTATTAATGAACATGCAATGAAAAAAACGCCAATCATAATGGAATAATAATGCTCTGTACCCTCCCCCACCCATTATTCATGAAAACACCAATGAAAACGCAATGACAATGCCCTGTACCCACCCTCGCCCATCAGTAATGAAAACGCAATGATAACGCCCAGCACCCACCCTCACCCATCAGTAATGAAAACGCAATGAAAACGCCAATGAAAATGCAATGATAACGCCCAGCACTCACCCTCGCCCATTAGTAATGAAAACGCAATGAAAATGCCAATGAAAACGCTTAATAATGCTCTGTACTCTCCCCCACCCATTATTCATGAAAACACCAATGAAAACGCAATGACAATGCCCAATACCCACCCTCGCCCATCAGTAATGAAAACGCAATGACAACGCCAATGATAACGCAATGATAACGCCCAATACCCACCCTCGCCCATCAGTAATGAAAACGCAATGACAACGCCAATGATAACGCAATGATAACGCCCAATACCCACCCTCGCCCATCAGTAATGAAAACGCAATGACAACGCCAATGATAACGCAATGATAACGCCCAATACCCACCCTCGCCAATCAGTAATGAAAACGCAATGAAAACGCCAATGAAAACGCATTGATAACGCCCAGCACCCACCCTCGCCCATTAGTAATGAAAACGCAATGAAAACGCCAATGAAAATGCAATGATAACGCCCAGCACCCACCCTCGCCCATTAGTAATGAAAACGCAATGAAAACACCAATGAAAACGCATTGATAATCTCCCATTGTCATTGTCCTGTCATTATCATAAAAATGTCGTCATAAAATGAATGACAGGCCTTTCATTAAAGTACGTGGTATTATACACATACGCTATTGTGGCAATGCCTTGTTTTTATCATTAAAGTTGGTAGGCACTAGTGCTCAGGCCCCTATTCAGGACTTCAAAGTCGTTAATGAAGTTTACTCGCGCTCTATGGCAACTCCGTGCGTCACGCTCACGCCGATGGAACTATTCTCAATTTCTCAGGACTGTCGTTCCAAACTTCACGATGACATTACACCCAAGCGAGTCCAACCTTCTAACGCACCGCCTGTCAAAGTTAACATCCTCGCTGAGGACCCCCTCCCCTTCGCGCCCCGCGAAACGCTCTGCGAAAACGAAACCACCGAGTCGCAACCTATCATCGTCCCCGATCCTTATGAGACCTATCTCATGAGTCTCTCGCCCGGAGAAATCCCTGAAGTACTCACCGTCGCGAAAGAATCGCACGCCCTTCGCGCTGTTAACCTGCTCGTTGATGGACAGGAACAAGTCGGTAGCATCATCGACCCTGGCTCGCAGATCGTTGCAATGTCAGATGACGTCTGCCATCAGTTTAGCCTGCCCTACGACCCGTCGATTCATCTCAATATGCAGTCGGCGAATGGCTCAATTGATCAGTCCCTTGGTCTCGTGCGAAACGTCCCTTGCAAAATCGGTGATATCACACTTTTCCTTCAGATGCATGTTATCCGTGACCCCGCTTACCACATTCTCCTCGGACGACCTTTCGACGTACTTACGGAGAGCGTTGTCAAGAATTACCGCAACGAAGACCAGACGATTACGATACGCGATCCGAACTCGCACAGGTCCGCGACCATCCCGACGTACCCTAGAAGCGAAGCACGATGACGCGGCGTACCCTTACACTCGTCCTCGGTTTTTACCAACAAGGGGAACTGAGCGCACTAGAAGACGGAGACATCGCGCTAGTAATAGTGCACGACGAACATACCAACGCTACGTACATCGAATCTTATACCCATATAGCGGACTCGTCGTCTTCGTCTACAGTTCCCCACGTTTATCTTTCCGCCTGCGACTTCCCTAATGACTCCCCTTCTACTTCATTCTCTTCGTCATCAGTCTCACCTTCGGTCCCGTCGTCCTCGTCCTCTTTATCCTATTCAGTTTCGCCCTCACCCACGTGTACATTATCAGAAGATTTCGCTAGCGTTTTCGCCGCTTAAAAGAAAGTCTACAAGCCAGTCGCCCGCAAGGTCAAGCCTATCATCGCCGAACTCCCCGACCGATTCCGCATTGAACGCAAAATCACTGGCGACCCTCTCGCCGAACTCCCCACCCTCGACCCGAATCCTCCGCAATTCATCCCCACCGAACGCTACACCCAAGAATGACACGACGCATTCGACAAAGTACACGAAGGCGACTTCCTCTGGCCGGCGGAACGTGCACTCATGCACGACTTCATACGCAAACACGAAAAAGGTTTCGCTTGGACTGACAACGAAAGAGGTAGCTTTCGCACTGACTTCTTCCCGCCCGTCGAGTTCCCTGTAGTGCCACACACTCCCTGGGTCCAGCGCAACATCCCTATCCCTCCTGGTATCTATGAAGAAGTATGCAAAATCATTCGCCGCAAAATTGACGCCAAAGTCTACGAACCCTCAAACTCCTCCTATCGCTCGCGCTGGTTTACCGTTCTCAAGAAAGGTGGCATAACCCTTCGCATCGTCCACAGTCTTGAACCTCTCAACACAGTCACCATCGCGCATTCCGGCGTACCCCCAATCCCCGAACACATGGCTGAGCAGTTCGCTGGGCGATCTTGCGGTGCCTGTTTCGACTTGTACGTTGGATATGACGAGCGACTTATTGCCGAGTCTTCGCGCGACTACACCACCTTCCAAACACCCTTCGGAGCAATGCGCCTCATTACTCTGCCCATGGGATGGACCAATTCAGTTCCAATATTCCACGACGATGTCACCTATATCTTACAACCCGAAATCCCGCAATGGACCATACCTTACATCGACGACGTACCAGTTAAAGGCCCTAAATTGTGCTATCTCCTCCCCGACGGTTCCTACGAGACTATCGCCGCAAACCCGGGCATTCGCCGCTTCGTCTGGGAACACTTTACGACACTTAATCGCATAGTCCAACGCATGAAATACTGTGGCGGAACCTTCTCTGCCTACAAATCCACGCTATGCGCACCCGAAATCATCGTAGTAGGCCATCGCTGCACCACAGAAGGCCAATTACCTGATAAAGACAAACTAGCAGCGGTTCGTAACTGGGGCCCTTGCTACAACCTTTCCGACGTTCGCTCTTTCCTCGGCACCGTAGGAGTCCTTCGCATCTTCATCCGCAACTTCGCACAACGTGCGCATCATCTGGTCAAGCTCACGCGAAAAGACGCGCCCTTCGAATTTGGTCCCGATCAGCTCGCTGCTCAGGAAGACCTCAAACACGCCGTTCTCGAATCACCCGCTCTTCGCCCAATCGACTATACTTCGGAGTCGCTGGTCATTCTCGCCGTCGACACATCCTACATCGCTGTGGGATACATCCTCTGCCAATGCAACCCCGACAACCCTTCCCGCCGATTCTATAATCGCTTTGGCTCTATCACCCTCAACGATCGCAAGTCCCGCTTCTCCCAACCTAAACTGGAAATCTTCGGTCTCTATTGCGCTCTCTGCGATCTGCGCCTGTACCTCATCGGTGTTCGCAACCTTGTCGTCGAAGTGGACGCACGCTACATCAAAGGCATGCTGCGCAACCCAGACCTCGCACCGAGCGCTAGCATCAACCGCTGGATTACCACGATTCTCACCTTCCACTGCACCATAGTCCACGTCGTCGGTACACACCACGGTCCGGATGGTCTCTCCAGGCAGGTCCGCCAACCTCTGGATTCGCCGCCCAACGACGACAGCGTAGAAGAAACAGAAGACTGGATCGATCGCCTCTACGGTCTCGCTCACATGATCAACGCTCCTCATCCCTCACTACCTTCCTCGCGATCCTACTCCACCTTCGCTACACTCGTGACTGAGGACAGTCAACATCTCAGTAAGGAGGAAGGATCCAATCCTATGATTAGCTACGACGACGTACCGCGCACCGACTCCGCTCGAAAAGAAGACGATTGCATAACTCTAGTGAAGAAATGGCTCAACGACCTCAACCGCCCTACCGACCTCGCCGACTCCGATTACACGACCTTCATCCACTACTGCACCGACTTCTTCCTCGACGGAAACAGACTCTGGCGCAAAGACCCAAATGGCGCGCACAAGTTAGTCATATCACACGATCACTGAACATCAATTATGCGACAGGCCCACAACAAAATAGGCCACAAAGGCTTTTACGCTACCCGCGCTATGATCGCAGAACGTTTCTGGTGGCCGCACATGCAAGCCGACATCCACTGGTTCGTTCGCACCTGTCATCTCTGTCAACTTCGCCAATCCCGTCAAGTCCTCATTCCCCCTGTCGTCGCAACACCTGCCCCACTTTTCGCCAAAATATTCGTCGACACAATGCACTTACCAACCTCTAGCGGATACAAGTATATCATCCAAGGCCGCTGTTCGCTCATACAATACCCCGAATTCAGGATGCTTCGCAACGAAAACGCCCACGCCATCGGAGACTGGATATTCGAGGACATTCTCTGTCAATGGGGTTCTCTCCGCGAAATTGTCACCGACAATGGACCCGCGCTCATCAAAGCCCTCACCTATCTTTCAAAACGATACTGCGCCAACCATATTCGCATCTCCGGCTACAATTCTCGCGCCAATGGCCTCGTCGAACGACCGCACTACGACGTACGACAATCGCTCTTCAAAGCTGCAGACGGCGACCAAGTTAGATGGGCCAATGTGACGTATTCAGTATTTTGGGCCGAACACATTACAGTACGACGACGAATGGGTTGCTCACCTTACTTCGCAGCAACCGGCGCACACCCCTTACTACCCCTCGACATCGTAGAAGCAACCTACCTTCAACCTCCACCGGATTCCGTCCTCTCCTCCACCGACCTCATCGCGCGACGCGCAATCGCACTTCAAAAACGTAGCGACGATATCAACCGCATATACTCGCATGTCTACAACGCTCGACGAAAAGCAGCCCAACGATTTGAAAAGCAACACGCTAAGACAATTCGCAATTTTGACTTTAAAAGCGGTGACCTAGTACTTATCCGCAACACACAGATAGAGAAAGCGCTAAAC
This sequence comes from Hygrocybe coccinea, assembly GCA_963555575.2. Taxonomy (NCBI): domain Eukaryota; kingdom Fungi; phylum Basidiomycota; class Agaricomycetes; order Agaricales; family Hygrophoraceae; genus Hygrocybe; species Hygrocybe coccinea. The sequence goes on along the minus strand of OY741990.2, from coordinate 1,305,086 downwards.
CGAAAAATGCACCTGCGCTACCTTGGCCCCCTCATTGTGATCTCGCGCAACTTTGGCGGCGCTTACGTTCTCTGCGAACTCGATGGATCTGTCTTTCACCGGCCAATCGCCGCATTTCGAGTTGTCCCTTACTTAGCTCAGCGTTCAATCCCCCTCCCATCGCGCTTCCTCGATATCCCTGCGCAACGACTAAACGAGCTCGAAAATACCCCCGACATCAACGACGATCAGCCTCCTGAAGCGCAAGAGGCCGACTCTGATGCCGATGAAGAATAGCTATATTTCCTTCTTTCTCATTTTGTTCCGCTTATCGCCTATACCTTTCTTTTCTCTCGCTTTAGCACAAGATTCAAGTCGCGATGAGAGCTAGCTCCGCGTCGCGCAAGACTCCATCTTTGCGGGGTTTTATGGCAATGATGATCTACTGAGCCTTTCCCCGTTCTCTAAATTTTATTTGCTTCTTTCTCTCTCTCTTCTAGATGAGTTCTTCCGCTTTCTTTCGCTTCTTTCCTTCGATTCGGACACGGACGAGACATTTTTATTATACAAATATAAAACAACTAAAATTTTACATTTATATATATAGGAGGCGCGCGTAGAAACCGCCGCATGGCCCTCCGCTTACTCATCGTCCTCTTCCTCCTCCTCCTCATCTTCCTCCAACTGCGCCAACTCTCGCCTCATTTCCGCCTGCGCCTTCACCCACACCGCGACCCTTTCCTCAATCACCGCGATCTCCTCCCGTAAAACGCGTTTGTGCGCCTCGACGTCGATAACGCACACATTGCGTGGCGGACGGAAACCGACATAGGCTAAAAATGTTCTGTCAGCGTCATCTTGCGGCAACTATACTAAGCACTCACAGCGATGGGGCGCCTCGGTTCGCTCTCTCCCCTTTCCCTTGTCCACCCGCGGCTTCGCCTTGTCTGCGCGGACCTTGCTAAGGCCGCCCTTCTTTGCCGTGCTCCTCCCCTGCTTCCTCTCCCCCAACCGGTTCACCCCGTCCCAGTAACACCCCTGCCTCGCATCTCGGCACCTCCTGCACCGTGGATCCTTTTCGTCGAACACGCACGCCACGTCAGTGGCCTTCGCTGCGCGGCAGCGATCACACTGCATGTCTCTAGTCAGTAACTGCAACGCGGTAAGCCCTGGCTGACTACTTACCTTGCCTTGGACCTCGCGAGGGCCGCTCTTAAAGCTGACCCTCTTGCGCTTCCTCGATGGCCCCGCAACTTCTTCGCCGTCCGTTTCCTCCCCAAGGTCCTCTTCCCCCTGCGTTCCCGCCTCCGTTTCGCTGTCCGCGTTCTCCCTGGACCACTCCTGCATCTGCGCGGCCAGCTCGCTTCGTGTTATCTCCTTGCGCAGGAGTCGCCCATACAGCGCCTGCACGCGCTCCTTCTTCTCGGCCACCCGTTCTGCTGCCTCCTTCTCCAACCGTTCCTGCTCCAACTCGGCCTCTTGGGCCTTCTTCTGCTTCGCTGCGGCAGCCTCCTGCGCCTTGCGCTCTGCCTCCGCCTTTTCCTTCGCTTTCTTTACCTCCTCCCGGGCCTCCGTCACCTTTGCATGCAACCGGGGAAACATCGTCTCCCCACCCCATTCCAGCACCTCCTCATCCTCGATGAAGTCCAGCGCCTCCACGGCGCGCCTCCTCATTTCCGGGACATCCCCGCTCCCCTCCACTGCGCCCATCGACCTTTCGAACTCGTAATAATTGAACTAGACTCGGTCAAGTGATTAGCGCGACGATTCCGCAGTGGCGATGACTTACCAAGCGCTCCTCGAAATCCTTCCCCCATGTAATCCATTCCGCTTCTCCAGCGTCCACGGCGGGGCTTGCGTCCAAATGCGACTTGAGAGCGGTGAGGGCAGCGTCGACGAATTCGATCATGGCGTTTGGCGATATGTCGATTGGTGGTGGTGGTTGAAGGAGACGAAGGTTAGCGAACAAAGCGGCGCCACTCCCCGTTTATAAACCAACATGCACGTGACTTTCCCACGGGCCACGTGTTTGACTGAGGACAGTCAACATTTCAGTAAGGAGGAAAAATGATACGCAGCTCTCCCCTCTGGGCACGGAAACGTTAATATTCTCATTTCCACTTCCCCTGAACCATAGCGCGATACCTCCGCAATCAGCGAACGTACGAGACACCCGCGCAACATGCGATACTCACACGCGCACGGCTACCAATCCCTCGCCGACTTACACGAAGCTTCGCGCATACTCAGACCTCAAATCGCTATCTTGTGATAACCTCTCGCTCTGTCCTAGCCCTGCGACCCGACCTCAGCACGATGAAACACCATGATTAACACGTCCTACGCGTTCGGATGCCAAGTCCGATACAAGGGATGTAATTCGCCCGGTCTCTTCTCTTCCTTTCACCTCTTTTCATGTGATACCCACCTTTTATTTCCAATCCTTCGCTATCTTCACCATCCTGAAGCCGATTCACCTCTTTTCATGTGACATTTTCACATTTCTATTTCATTCACCTACCCTTTAACCCCTATCCCTTTAGAGTATAAAAACTGTCCTGTAGTAGCGAAATAACAACAACCCAGTTCTCTCTTCCCCACCAGTCTGCGCTTTAGTTCTAAAAACACTCATCCTCACTTCATCTGAGTCCCTTCTTGCTGTGTACTCGCCGCTGTTACGATAAAGTTCTAGCGCGAAACCCTCGTCTCACCGCGTAACCATCGCGAACCGCGTTGTCACCTAGGACATTTAGCTAAGCCCTCCGATTCTTTCTTATAGTTGCGTTCTCGTACCGCGTATCTTTTCCGTGTCGTCGCGTTTGTTTATTATACCGCGTGCTTTATCGCGTTTTATCGCGCTCTATCACGTTACACTCGGGAGTGTCCCAAGTCCCGTTCGCACACTAGCGACGTTTTCATCTTTTATTACCTCTTTATTCGGGGTCATAGACGTGGAAACCGCATCAACGTATTCGCCCGCAAGAGTTCCTTTGGTAACTTGCAGGATAACTGCTTCTTTGGCGATATTATCAGACTTGGAACGTGTCGACATCATGGGACACAGGCAACAAGGTCCTGGACACTGATGTGACGAACGGTGAGCGAGGAGTTCTGTGGGACTTACTCGTTCGCCACTCTCTGTCACTGGCCTGATTATAACATCCTCAAGATTAGAAAGTATGGAGTACGTGTACGCGCTGCACATACCAAAACCAGACGTTAAGCCGTTTTGTACAACAGTCATATCCCAAGACAACATTCTTGGCCATTTTGAGCTGGCGTATGAACGATTGTATTTTGATACGTGTACTGGGTTTTACTGGCAGACACCGTGGCATGCTTCAGATCTTCAGAATTGATTATTGCGCCTTATAGATAATGAATGTGAGCATGATACCAGGCATGCCTTCCTCTATTCTGCTGGGATGGCAGGCCAATTGTCGATACTGCAACTAGATGGCTGTGACCGTGTGACGTCAACCAGCGAACCTGCCAACAGGCTAGCCTGCTACTAGCTCAGCTTGCTCTCATGCTACCTATAAAGACAACTGGCTCCTCGCACATTTCACCCTCAGCCTTCCTGGGTCGTGTCTGCCAATTTAATCATTAAAACAAGGCATTGCCACATTGAGAATTGTGTATATTACCCTGACTTTAATGATAATGGTTTTCATTGAGTTGCCAGTGGCACAATGATAACAATTATCATTGCGTCTCGGGGCATTATCATTGGCAATCATTGGTCATTTTCATTGCAATTATCATTGCCTTGTGGGGCATTATCATTAGTTATCATTATCCTATTTTCATTGCAATTATCATTGCATTTTGTGGCGTTATCATTGGTTATCATTAGCCTATTTTCATTGCAATTATCATTGCATTCCAGGGCGTTATCATTGGTTATCATTACCCTATTTTCATTGCAATTATCATTGCATTTTGGGGTGTTATCATTGGTTATCATTAGCCTATTGTCATTGCAATTATCATTGCACTCCAGGGGGGTAATGGGGGCTGGTGGGGAGCATAATGGAGAATGGTGGGGAGGGTAACAGAGGATGGTGGGGGGGGGGGGGGGGGTAACAGGGGATGGTGGGGGGTCACAGGGGGTCATTGGAGATGGTGGGAGGATCACAGATGGTGGGAGGGTCACAGAAGAAGGATGGGTGAGGGGGGAGTAGGGGTCACAGGGGTCATGGGAGATGGTGGGGAGGTCACAGATGGTGGAGGGGTCACAGATGGTGGGACAGAGGATGGTGGGGGATGGCATAGGGATGGTGGAGGGTGATGAGATGAGTGGGAGATAGAGAGATGGTAAGGAGTTGGTGGGAAGCCAGTGGAGGGTGAGAAATCATGAGGAGATGATGTGGAGTGTAATGGAAATGTATCAGAAGACATTAATTATATATCACAATCACCCTCCCAATTTCCACCCAATGGACCCCCCATCACCTTGCCAATTATCTTCCCATCCAGCCACCACCATCTTCCACCATCCCCACCCCATCCGCCACATCCCACATTATCTCCACCATCCCACATTATTTGCCACCATCCCACATTATTTCCACCATCCCACATTAGTTCACACCATCCCCATCCCATCCCCCACCATCCCACACCATCCCCCACCATCTACACCATCCCCCACCATCCACACCATCCCCCACCATCCACACCATCCCCCACCATCCACACCATCCCCCACCATCCACACCATCCCCCACCATCCACACCATCCCCCACCATCCACACCATCCCCCACCATCCACACCATCCCCCATGACCCCCACACCATCCCCCACCATGCCCCATCACCCCCACACCATTATCCACCATCCCCCACCATCCCCCATGACCTCCACACCATCCCCCACCATCCCCCATGACCTCCACACCATCCCCCACCATCCCCCATGACCCCCACACCATCCCCCACCATCCCCCATGACCCCCACACCATCCCTGCCATCCCCCATGACCCCCACACCATCCCCCACCATCCCCCACAACCCCCACACCATCCCTGCCATCCCCCATGACCCCCACACCATCCCCCACCATCCCCCATGAGCCCCACACCATCCCCCACCATCCCCCATGACCCCCACACCATCCCCCACCATCCCCCATGACCCCCACACCATCCCCCACCATCCCCCATGACCCCCACACCATCCCACACCATCCCACACCATCCCCACCATCCCCCATCATCTCTTCATCACCCCCTCACCATGCCCTACCATCACTCCCTCACCACCCTCACCTTCCCCCCTGTCTCCTCCCATCCCCCCACCTTCCCCCATGACCCCACTATCCCCACCCCATCCCCCAACCATATCTTCAGCCCAATTACCCACCAGTCCACTCCCCAACCTTCACCCCATTATTCTCCCAATTAACCCCCAACCATTACCCACATGGTATCATATTTGGTTCAAATACAACTTCGGCAAAAGAAAATAGTCTTATACTCAAAAGGGTTCAACGTGTTTAAAATAACAGAAACCTACTAATGCAACAAACCTGTAATAATGTAACAAACCCGGACTAATGCTTGCCAGCTTACTTAACTAGTTCCATCTAAGTCCGCAATACAAGTATATACATTAATAACACGGGTTATATACATTAACAACACGGGTTGTTTATAGCATCTTTAACACGTTGAACACTTTCAACTACATCACTATTACGAATGGCGGATAGTGCATGGATCAAACTTCGTAACACTTGATCACTTTCGGGTGTATCAAACTGACGTTGTGTGTATTTGGACATAATAAGATGATTCACTCGGATGACACTAGACAACTAGTATTCTGAGTTGAGGGTAATGCTTCCGGTTAATGCTAAGACTTAGATTGAAAGGTAACAGCTATACTATTATGACGAGATTTTCTCAGCCGTGAGAGCAGTAAGATATGAAAAGAAAAATAGTCCTTCGACTCAGAGTTGCTGCCTACTGCTCATCTGCCAACTGATCATCTTCGGCAGCATCAGACCTCTCCAAGTCTCCATCAGAAGCTTCATGCTGCCCAGAGTACTTGTCCACAATATCCTGCAATGTCTTCTTAAGAACAGACATCCGGCATAATTTCATAGCAGTGCAAATTTTCGTGCACTTATGATGATTGACGAAATCTGAAATACCATCAACACCATGATCACCAAGGCCAGATTGGCTGTGGGGTGCAGTTAGGCAACGAGGATTGCGTGAGAGGTATTGACTTACCATTGCGGGGTGTGAGTCATGGGGTCGAATAGTGTCAAAATCGACTCCTTCGGTGCAACAGAATTCTGATCCATAGAGCCTGTAAATCTGTCAACAAACCGCAAGACTGTCCAGAGATCAAACTCACCTTGAATATCCCCAAACATGTATTGACAAGCCGAATTTTCAACAACGAAGTGGCTGAATGCCATAATCGTTGCAGTGCGCTTCTCGGGACGGTTGTGCATGCCTAAAGTTCCAGAAAACTTCAACACAGCAGATGATGCACGTCGAGGCTCGACAAGGTACACAGAGAGGAGTGCCGGCATTTGATTAACCAGTAGATCTGTGGGATCTCCAGGTAGCATCAGCGTCACACCATTCTTATAAATTTTTATCAGAAAGCCTTCAGAAATTTGAAACGCTGATAGATTTCATCAGTAGAGTCTTCAAACAACAAATTGGAGACTCACGGGTTATCTCGGCAGACCCTTCTAAGGCACGAGCAACAAAAGCCTTCGCGAAATATGCCATTCGCTTTAAACGGATAAGATCGGCTGAAAGCAATTGTGACTCCTGATCTATATTCAAATTCCCGCGACCGTGACCAGCATCAACCACCTTTTTCACAACATATTCTTGGCCTCCGATAACCAACTAAGTATCATTTAGGTGACATACATTGAGGAGTGATTTTTATTTGCTTACCCTGTAAACATCTTTTGTCTTTCCTCGATCAGCTGCCGAGAGGAATAAGGTATCCTTGTTCAGAAGCCCCTCTTCAGGTTCACTGCTTTCTGCAAGTGAGAAAACACCCGACTCGGCATTGACTGTACAAATTATTCGGTTGAATACAATGCGGTTTGCTGATGAGACCTTGGGACCTGTGACGCCAGACTCAGTATCCGGCACAAAACTGCTTTGTAGTATGCTAGTGCCGCCTGAGGACCAAATAATCAACAAGCGGCAAAGAAGTTTCAAAAGTTGTTACCTCGTGTACGCTTGGAATTGTTCCCCCCCCGCTTGCTCTTCAACTTCCTCTTTTTATTTGTAATGTTGTTCAAGGCCTCGACCTCGGAATCATCAACCTCAGAATCATTCTCGCCCGTTCGATTGTAGTACTGGAATATATAATTAGGAAATCGTCAAGGTCAAAGGTTAAAACAAACCTTGTCTTCGTGTATGAACAATTCGAGGCAGAAGGCTGAACCTTTCGCGTTCTTGATGCCAGGTGGGGTTTTCAAGAAAATTTCTTTGGTCCCTGCAACATTGTGTGAGTTGTACCATTGCCGTAGAGTGACAAAGTCTATGTCCGGTGATAGGGCAATATTGTTCCATTCTCGAAGCTCAACCTCATCCCTGACAATATATAAGTGTCCGCCGTATCAATGAAAAAACCACATACGGCTGCAGGTCGGAAGTATGAGTTTGCCTCCATCGTGGATTAAGGTCAGCAATCGCAAGTTGTTTCAAAGCTATCCTCACGCATTTCAAGTTGGTCAGCACACATTTTAACATATAGCATGCAGAGTGAGAACTCACCCTGAAACGTCGTAGTCTCTGGATATGGAACACAGGTTTTACCAAGAATCTTGTCAACCGATTTTGCAGCAGTGCTGCGGCGGACTTCAATAAAGACCGTGAAGCTGCTAGGTTTCCCAACATTTGCCCGGAGGTTTGTAAGCTCAGCGACAGAGGTAGTGGGTCCCGCTGGGTTGCCGGGGTGTCCAGGACGGGAGAGACGCTGGTCCATCTGACGTCGACGATTATTCTGAGAAGCAAGAGATTCTGCATCAACTGTGCCATTTTCAACATGTGCTTTATATTGTAATAGAGTGAGCAGTGCTGGGATCCTGGAAAGACTAGACGCATGGCTCACCTTTGCGCTTGCAAGTACCACAAGGATCACTCAGTGTTGTACCACAGAGCCCACACTCGGAGCACTGTGTGAGTGCCTCCTGATGCAATGTTTTAGTAATATCCGATGAAAATTTTGAGCAACATGCCTTGATTTCCGCTCGCTGTGCAGCCGATAAACCTTGTACCTTCAATTTCTTGCACAATGCACAATGTGGAACATTGGCAGCCATTCGCGGAAAGGTAACACCACAGCCATCGTTCTCGTTGTCAGGACCTCCGCAGGGGATGCAATCTAGTTCAGCATGTTCCATTTCAGAGTTCGTGAAGAGCACAAGATGTGATAAAGTGATGGAAAAAATCCTTTGTAAAGAAATTGTCAGAGGAAGCAGTAAAGTGAGGGCAAAGTGATGTAGAAACCTGTAAAAGAACGAAAGAAGAGGGAACACAAAATTAAGAGAGAAGTTTCTAGTTCTAGTAAAGGAATGGGGTGATAAAATGAAGACAATGTGGAAGTTTGGAAAATGGAACAGTTTGGTCATGCCAGCCGAGAGAAGAAAATACAAAACTAAGTCAGAACAAACACGCAGGTGATGTAGAAAATAAATGCCATCGAAAAGTGAGTGAAAAGAATGAAAATCTGCAATCAAGTCTCCTGGGTGAAGTGCATTTAGCATGCGGTAGTAGTGCTGCTGTGGTGCTCAAGAGGCAAAAAGTTTCAATTGTTTACGTAACAAGGAGATCATGCCCGTCCCTCTCCCCCCCCAGCTTGTTGGCATCACTTTGCCTCCTGCTCCTGCAAGTCCCCCAATCTTAAATGATGTCATTGCAGCCAGGGCATTCCAAGACCGCGTGAACATCGCAGCAGGTAAAAAGGTTGCAAATTTTATTGTTGACCGATTGATCAATCAACCATTACAACAGGTACCCAAAGAACGGGAAAACCTACACCAATGGATACTGCTCGTGCGGATATATACAAAACAGATATCATTGTAGCACACTCTGCGGCAGGTATGTTGTGTTCCCCCTTTATTTCCGCTAATCTGCTAATCGCTACTTGATCAGTTGTGGCACCGGCTCTGATTGGAGTAGGTCTTGCCGAAGCCATTCGAGGAGAGATGCCAGCAGCCCTCGAAGCAGCTTTGCCAGCAGCCCTTGAAGCAGCTTTGGCAGTGGCTCTCGCAGCAGCAATTCAAGCAGTTCTCCCAGCAGCTCTGGAACTAGCATTGGATCGAGCCTTGCCGGAAGCACTTGCTCCAGCCCATAAACTTGCAGCCAGGGTAGATGCTATTGTTCACCTTTACCAATGCAACTAATACACGTCTGACTCAGACTTACAATTTACAATGCGGCGATGGGAGCTCCCGTCAATTTGAACTTGTTCCTTTCAATGATGGTACTATGCCTAATGATGACAATGTAAGTCCACAGTTATTTTATAATTAATATAGCTGACAAAAATACAGCACAACCTTCCGGGTCTTTTCGATGTTGTGGTAGTACGATCGCTAACGTCTGCTCAAGCAACCAATTATGCAATTGGTTATGGTTTAGGTCATATAGGGCAAGTTGTCTTGCGAAGGAAGGCTATTGGAAGAGTGATTGGTTGTACTGTGGTTGTGTAAAAAAAGAGCCTTCACAAAGAGCCTGTGTCAGTGTTACTACTAGTTGTACTTGAGTCCGTCTATCTGTTTGTTCGATACTAAATGACTGAGACTGAATGTTGAAACGGTTATTGCTAATAATCACCTGAGAGAATATCAACTACGGCAACAAATACATCCCAAGCACTTGAAAGTGTTATAGCAGGATACCCCAGCTTCCCATATACGTCATCTGCCTGTGCCTCAAATTCAGCATCCACAAAACGCATAGCCTGTTCCCGTGCCTCAACACCACCCAAGTCCTCTCGTAGTTGATGAACAGTGTCCATATTAACAAAAACAGAACAATTGCGTGCCGTCGCACGTACAGCCTCGGGAACAAGCCACATATGGCGAGGAGATGTCCCTGTCGGTAGGATCTTGTGTTTCTGTGAAGAAAGGCGGTGGTTATTCCAATAGTCACGAAACACATCCAGTCGCTCTTGAACAAGAGGCGGCCATAGCCAACGGAAAACATTCCTACAATATACCATTAGATGTGCATAGAGAATGTGATCCACACATACATGTGAAGCTTGTTGTTTGGATTGAACAAACCATCGGTTTTACCGACCATTATGGCGTCTCGAATACTGTGCCCCTCACCCTGACGTTTCCATCGCCAGAAACCTTCGACCGGCGTGTTATGCTTGCTTTGCACTTGAGAAGCCGAGGGCCACTCGTCGATGGTGAATTCGGGAGCTGCTTCAATCCTAACACTCTTGGTATTAGGAAGTAAAGTGAAATAAATTGAATCTACCTCAGTTTTCCGTGCATCCTAATCATCACCCAGATCTCGGAGCCTTTGTCTGTCGTCATTTGAAGTGGAACACCTATTTAAATAAGTGGTTACTTTGCCAGCATCTAAAATTGATAGTACGCACAACCATACTGCTCCACCACATCAAGGAAGAAGTGGCCAATGGTATTTTCAAGACGCACATTTGGAAGTACCCGCATAACCGGTACAAAACTTGAGAATTGATCCTTGCCGGCATATATTGGAAGAGCAAGACCGCCCATATCCAGAGCTTGTGCACCAAGTTTCTCGTGCCCATCCCAGTGCAATTGGTGCCATGGTCCGAGGCAATCCAATGGTACACGGTCAATACCATCCTTTGACCCAACAAAGCGCTTATCAAACTCGGCATCGAAATGGTCATGCAAGTGGAGCCGTGTCTCATCCCTGCATGGAACCTCATTATCAGAAAGAGGAGTAGAAGATAAACAGAAAAGCTACCGAGAAATAAATGTCCCTTGGTTGGCCAACCTCTGACGGACTTGAGCTACTCCCCACTTCCCCACACGATTGTGCACCTTGATATCAAGCAGCGCCTGTGCACACTCTTCAGGCGTGGCTGGGTTTTTTCGTACACTGGGGATATTTAACCTCTTCCTGATCATGAATAACATCCTCCTCCTGAAGATGATCCAGGCATGTCAGCAACACAACAGACTTAGATATGTACGAACTTGATGTCAAGCTGAGGGAAATCATTGTTGAGTCTCACAAGCTGCTCTGCAGCATTAAGACCACTTCCATTCTTCTCTCGCCCGTACTGTTCAAAAGCCGCACGGAGCTCACTATCGGCCAGATCTGTGGAATATCAGTCAAAAGGCCTTTGCCTTGTGAAAATAGCTTACAATGTTTTTGCCCATGCTGGTTCGCTCCTGTAGGATTCGGCATCAGAATACCTGGTACAGAGTTTTGTTCCAATATTAATGTCACGGTCTAGCTTGAGCCAGGTCAGTCACGACTCACGGTCACCGATCTTACTGACTTCAATGTTTCAACTTGATAACGTTCCTGCCAGAGCTACTGGACACTTTGAGAACCACGAAGAATGTACGTTCCAGTCCTACTAGTAGTACTATTCTGTGCTCATGTTCCCTCACGACACTCAATTGTTCAAACAATCATCAGCAACAGTGCAAACTCGCCTGCAATGGGTTAGGAAGCGAATTGAGAGGCGGTTGTAAGTGTCATTGGCATCTCTTCCATTCCTCGTTCCCTAACCTTTCGAACTTTGCTTATCCACCCTGCCCGTACTTCCACCCACTCTAGCACCCTGGCTACCCTTCCCACTCTGCTGTCAACCTGCCTGCTCTCCCCCAACCTGCTCACTCTCCTGCCTAGCTGCCCACTCTCCTGCTAATGAAGGGACAACAAAGACGGCCTGCATCTATGAACGATGACAACGAATGATGACAGCAACGCAGGACGATGGCGAAGTGGAACAACCATGACGATGGCGAAGCGGAACAACCATGACGCAATACAGAACGATGGAAACGGAGAGTGACAGTAATGGCAGAGGGCGAGGAAGGGATTGGTTAGGGGCTCCCACTCCGGCTGTGTCAGGATGTGTTTTTATTTAAATCTTCATTTTCCTAACTACCTACCTTCCTCAGGCCCCTGCCTACACATCTTCCCTCCCGCTCACTCTCCTACACGTCTCGGCTAACCCGCCGACTAACCTACCCCAGCTAACTTCCGCCCGCCCTCTTCCGCTCTCCCCTGTGCTTACCCACCCTCCTCCCTGCAACCGCTCTCCCTCCTGGTACCCATAACCTGCCTGCAACCCCTCCTCCCTGCTTTATGTCTGCCCCCGGATAACCTGCCCACTAACCACATGCCGGCCCTTCTACTGACCTCTCCCACCCTCCCCCTCGCTACTCAGGTGTCCACAATTCTGCTATTCACTTAGACCCTAGATACAGCCCTGTACGGTTACCTAATGTTAACGAATGTTTCACCATTTATATACCAATAGCTATCGCTCTTGCTCTTGCACTTCAACTTTCAAATGACAACTTCGTATAACCGGGAAATGCCGTCTCTATTTGCTATTTGATCCATGCACTATCCGCCTAACGTACACTATTGTCTTTTGCTGAAATGTTGTGATTGTTTGAACCAAATCTAATACCATGAATTGAGATCAGCCTTTCAGAGAATGGTATGAGAATTAAAGCAACTCATTGTTAAAACAATTGGGCAATGATTGGGGATGATATCAGGCTGGGTTGGTGGGTAATGGGAAGATTGGGCAATGGTGGGGATGATGGGGGGAGATAAGGGAGATAGGGGGTGATTGAAAAATGATGGGGGGTGATAGGGGATGGTGGGGGGTGAATGGGGAGATGATGGGGGACAGTGGGGAGATGACAGGATCATGTGGGGGGTGATGGGAGATGGCAGGGGATGGTGTGGGAGTCATGGGGGATGGTGGGGGATGGTGGGGGGTGGTGGGGGATGGTGGGGGATGGTGTGGGGATGGTGTGGGATGGTGTGAGGGTGATGGGGGATGATGGGGGATGGTGTGGGGGTCATGGGGGATGGTGGGGGGTGGTGGGGGATGGTGTGGGGATGGTGTGGGGATGGTGTGGGATGGTGTGAGGGTGATGGGGGATGATGGGGGATGGTGTGGGGGTCATGGGGGATGGTGGGGGGTGGTGGGGGATGGTGTGGGGATGGTGTGGGGATGGTGTGGGATGGTGTGAGGGTGATGGGGGATGATGGGGGATGGTGTGGGGGTCATGGGGGATGGTGGGGGATGGCATGGGGGTCATGGGGATGGCCTGGGGGTCAGGGGAGATGGTGGGGGATGGTCTGAGATGTGGGGGATAGGATGGGGATGGTGTGAACTAATGTAGGATGGTGGGAAATAATCTGGGATGGTGGGGGATCCTGCTCATCTCATCACCCTCCACCATCCCTATGTCATCCCCCACCATCCTCTGTCCCACCATCTGTGACCCCTCCACCATCTGTGATCCCCCCACCATCTCCCATTACCCCTGTGACCCCTACCCCCTTTCCTCTGTGACCCTCCCACCATCTGTGATCCCCCCACCATCTCCTGTTACCCCCCCACCATCCCCTGTTACCCCCCCACCATCCCCTGTTACCCCCCCACCATCCCCTGTTACCCCCCCCCCAGACCATGCCATGACTTAACCCGACTGTGACCGGGCAACTAAGGGTGACAATGTTGGGTTTGAGTCCGGCCAGCCGAGATGGGCCGAGAAAATATTATTGTTAGGTACTTGACGGGGCAACTGAGAAGTGACATATGTACCATGTGAGACCGGTGGGCCGAGTCAAGTGCTAGAGTATAGTGGATGGTCTGAGACCGTTGGGCCGGCATTGGCTGGGATGGTTGTCACCCGTCTCAGACCGTTGGGCCGGGATTGGCAGGGATCATTGTCACCCGTCTCAGACCGTTGGGCCGACATTGGCTGGGATGGGTGTCACCTGTCTCAGACCGTTGGGCCGACATTGGCTGGGATGGCTGTTTACTCATCTTAGGTGTAGGGATCGGCGCCGGTGTGGTCATTGGTGTTGTCATTCGAGTAGGTATCGGTCTTATCATCGGCATGGTCATTGGTGTTGTCATTGGTGTGGTCATCGGCGTCATCATCGGTATTATCATTGGTGATATCATCAGTGATATCATCGGTGATATCATCGGTGTTATCATCGGTGTTATCATCGGTGTTGTCATCGGTGTTGTCATCGGCGTTGTTATCGGTGTTGTCATCGGTGTTGTTATCGGCGTTGTTATAGGTGTTCTCATTGGTGTTATTATATGCATTATCATTGCTGTTGTCATTGTTGTGGTCAATGGTCTTAGTGTATATTGCAAACATTATTTTTTTAATTGATCAAGGGCTACATCTAGACTGAAGATGGTATCTAGGCTTTTATCAAGAAGCATCTTGAGCCTTGTCATATCCCCTATACATGTCCTGAATTCCTGTTTAATATTCGCTTCTTCGTGTTCAATCCAGAGCCGATGTTTGGCTGGGTATTGGTTGACTACCGCTCCATACCTGACCTTCTGCTTTTTCCGGCTTGCCCATCCTTTGTAAATTGAAGCATCTAGACGTTTCCGTTTTCGTGTTTTTCTCTGTTCATGCAACAAGGAACCTGCTTTTGAATGATTTGATATCAGCATATATTTGCAAAAGTTTTTCATCGGACTTGCATTTGTTTGAGGGCCTCGGCGTTTTGGGATATGATGTGCAGAACGAGGAAGAGGATGCCTCGGAAACGGCATCAGCCTCCACGTTACGTTGTTTACCGGCATCGGTGTGGGGGTTGACGTTGTTGTCGGTGTCAGTGGGGGTGTCCAAATCGATCACCATTCTGTCTGCATCAGCAGGGGCATCCAAATCGATAACCATTTTGTCATCATCCTGCACCTGAACCGAGGGTTTTTGAAGACTGGGTGGTTTCAGCATATCGAAACCGCCAAACGCAGTTCCTGTATATAAGTGTGATAAAATCTCATGTAGTCGTGCACCATTGAACCTACTACTGGGCCAAACGAATGCCGGTCCGCCATTTCCAGCATTGGAAGGGCCTGGTACTCCGGGTACTTCAGGATTGAATGCCGATCCACCCTTTCTGACATTGGAGGGGGCCGAGGGGCCTGCTACTCCCGGTACTTCTGGATCGTTTTTGACCAAATCAGGAGCTGGTGATTTGGACTTGACCTCATCAGCAGGGGTGAGGCCAAATGTGAAAAGTCCCGCTGATTGATGTTTTAGTTAAGCACAAGTTATAAAAAATAACTTACAGGGAACCACAGGGAAGTCCTTCAATGTCTTTAAAACGATCGGCTCTAAACACCAGAGTTGAGAGTGACACCAGCAAAGTTGATAGAGTGCTACATACTCCTGCTAGTTACTACATTTTACCAGATATTCGTCAACAAAGGTGCTTGATAATGAGCAGCAGTAGTAGATCTCACCTTTAGATCGAGCCATTGAGGTGTATTGACTGCAACAAATGCCGATGGCCGATATTCAACGTTGTTTGTTCAAGTTTGGCCAAAACAAAAAAAAACACGTCGGAGAGTTTTTCGCGGTGAATTCACCAATATTCTGAAAACTTTGACCAACAGATCCACCACACACACACGAATCTACAATGGCCGCCCAAAACATCGATTATCAAGGTGTCATCTACGAGATAAATGCACGTCTCACGGACGCCTTCAAGGTCGTGAAGGCTGAATTTGACAGCAATCTCCGGAACCACATCATGTACCAGGTCACGCAGGAAATGGTAGGTTTTCTATCACAAGTTACTTCTGGACTCTAAATGCAAACCCTTGGAATACAGATCAAGGTTTCAGAAGTGTGCAAAGCTGCAGAGTCCGAAGGTATCAAGATCCATATCCCTAGGCTCATCCTCAGTGCGGCCATAGAATACAAGGCCAACTACGACCCCGAGCGGCGTAAGTTGCCACGAATTCGAAGAATCAGCAAAGAAGACCCCAACATCACCAATGAGCTGGGGTATGTTGCCGGTAGGAAGACTCCGGAGTATGATGGACCCAGAACCGGTCCTGCTTGGTGGACCGATGAATATGGTGAGTTAATCTATTCAAATACTGACATGCCTACAGGGCTTTATTGACTACCTATGTCCAAACTAACCCAGTCAAACGCCTAAAACCATTCCCGATGATGAGGAGTCGGCAACCCCCTCCTGAAAAGAAGCATGGGAGGAGCAACAAGGATGGGAAGGGGAATGGGAAGGAGGGGACCGGGAAGGGGAGGGGGAAGGGGAATGGGAATGCGAAAGGGAAGGGCAAGGAGCAGGAGGATGAAAAGGAGGATGCATCGGAGTCAGAGGACGAGGAGGAGGAAGATGAATTGGAATCAGAAGAGGACAAAGAGGACAAAGAGGACAATCTGGAAGGGGATGATGATGATGATGAAGATGAACTTGAGGAGGAGGAGGAGGCAATGGGGCAAGGGAAGAAGCCGAGGGGCCAGGACAAGGGGAAACAGAAGGAGAAGACGACGGAGGAGAATGTGGAGAAAGACTTGGGCAAGAGCTTGACGGGAAAGGGTGAGGGGAAGGAGAAAAAGGTGGAGGTCATAGACCTCGAGATGACTGACATAGTCAAGGAGGAGTCCGATGAGGAGGGTTCGAAGAAGACGCTGTGTGAGGATGAGGTCATGCAGCTGGACGACATTCCCAACCGCCGATCAGGATCCAGGAGGCTGAAGAGACGACGAGAAGACCTGGCCAAAGAAGAAACACCTAGCAAGAGGCAAAAGCAAACGGACGGGACAATTGGGCTTACGAGGGAACAGGTAAGTTAGCCTGCCGTTTCAAAGAATTTTTACTTCATTCTGGCACCTTTAGTGTTGCCGGCGTTGCTTCGACCGATGGCCTACGTTGGTTTGCCAGAAAGGTACTAGGACGGCATGCACTCAATGCCATCGGCTCAAGACGAAATGTGTGTGGGATGGGAAAAAGAGGACGCCAGCTGAACCCACCCAAAAGACGTTCAAAGCCAACAAACCTAGGAGGGAATCGACGCCGACGCCGCCACCACCGACACCGACACCGACACCGGGGCCAAGCATCATCAAGAAGAAGATCATGAAGGTTATCCTCATTCCCCCTGCACCTCCAAAGCCATCAGTTGCATCTGGTTCCGGAATGACCCTCCGGCCTCGAAAATCAACGGTTCGCATTCAAACGCCTCCGACACTGACCCTATCGCCGTCGTGGAGTGTGTCACCTTTGCCTCCCCCGATCACCCAAAGGCGAGGCAAGTCGAAAGGCAAGGGGAAGGCGAAGGAGGTGATCAATGTGGATGATGATTTGAGAAAATCATCCATTCCTGAGGGCTGTGAGTTTGAGTCAGTTCTTGAACGAAAATTTGCTGACATATTACTGAAATTTAGCGACTCTTTACCCTGTCGTCTTCCACCCAACCCGAATGGATGCCCTTGGGAGGGTACGCAAATCCAGTAGCTCGGACAGCTCCAATCAAGAGCTGCTATCAAGGATAGAACGTCTGGAGGCCGAGGTCCGGGCTGTCAAATCGAGCCGGATACAAGCTCTGGAGGCTGAGGTTCAGGCCCTCAAATTGATGATGGAAGGGTTCAGGGGGAGGCTGGCGAAGGAGGAGACAAAGGTATTTGAATTGCCTTTGAAAAAGAAGGAACCATCAGAGGAGGCGATGCCACTGAGATCCCAGAGTGAGACAGAGAATGTCCAGATGGCTGGTCCATCCACATTGACAGACCAAAGGGAGCTCCGGAGTAGCAGAGAACGGTTGCCACCTCCAGTGAGACTCCGTGCAATGTCTGAACCTCTGGCCTCCGACAGACAGCGATCGACGGTGACCCCAAGCATGTCGATTTCCGAGGTCATCCGATCTCCATATTTGAGGTCCCCAGATAAATCCTTCCTCACATAGGCGGCTGGTTTGGCTAGGATAATTTTATGTTTTCATATGTATACGGCTGGATTCACGGAATGAATGGACTGGGTTTGGATTTCTCATGTGCTCTCTAAATGAGTGAAGTAATTGGGTGAAGTTAAGCCTGAATGAGGAATGTTTGTGTGATATGTTCTGTGTTATCATTTTTACCAGAGTCTGGTTGGTATCGGTGTTATGATCGGCGTTGTCATAGGTGTTGTCATCGGTGTTGTCATCGGCGTTATCATCGGTGCTGTCATCGGTGTTGTCATCGGTGCTATCATTGGTGTTATCATTGGTGTTATCATCGGTGCTGTCATCGGTGTTGTCATCGGTGTTATCATCGGCGTTGTTATCGGTGTTGTCATCGGCGTTGTCATCGGTGTTGTCATCGGTGTTATCATCGGTGTTATTATCGGTGTTGTCATCGGACTTGTCATCGGCGTGGTCATCGGTGTTATGTCATGGGCATTATCATAGGGTTGATCATCGGATCTGTCATTGGCGTTGTCATCGGACTTGTCATCGGAGTGGTTATTGGCATTTTCGTTGGCAGATATAAATAAAGTTCATGTTCACATCTCTCGATAGTACACTTGTTGAACTGTTACCTACGTGCCTTTCTAGGGCTTTTTCTGGTACCCTGATCATCCAAATCTTTTATCAACTTCTCACCCCCCATCAGCTTCTGCTTCTTCGGATTCCTCTCTTTGCCATCACTGTCCTGAGGAGCCCCCCTTTTCAATGAACTCAATCCTTTCCTCAACTTTTCACACACAGCATCCAGCCTAGGCTTAACCTTTGTGAAGTCGAGCTTCGTCTTGATGATGTAGTCTTCAAGGTTTGGCTCAACTCCTTCTTCATCCCCCTCCTCATCCCAAAAATGAGATCGAGCCATGTCTTGACTGAGAAGGCCGATGCTAAGCAACACTCCCTCGATAAACAGTCGGCTCCTATATGTCCCATCAGCTTTTAAATATGGCTGGCCATCTAGCCATTCCAAGTAAGCATTTCCAATCTTCACCGACGAATGGACATTTTTTGGTGCGGTCGTGTGTTTGTACTTCCAAGTGGCCCAGTTTGGAGTTGACTTGGGGATAGGAGTAGGATTGGCATCATCCTAATTTAGATTTATATCAGCCTAAACGGAATCCGATCATACAAAGAATAAATTACCGGAAGTTGAGACACCGTTTGAAGGCACCTTTGATACACTTGGTTATCCGATAGTGAAGTTAGGTACTGGAACCTCTCCTCTGGATCAATGATGGATTCCGGAGGAAATGGGACGGTGAGCATCTTGGAACGGTGACCGGGATCTTTGTTGCTGGTATCTTCATCATCGTCTTCCTCATCTCCATCAAGTGCATCGTCGGCAACAAAATGACCGTCAGCCTTTTGCTTTCCCTTATCGGCCTTCTGCTTTCCCGTGCCGGCTCTCTGCTTTCCCTTGTCAGCTGTCTGTTTTCCTTCATCGTCGTCATCTTCCGAACCGGACTCGCTATTGGAATCTGATGAGGAACCAGATTCACTGTCGGAAATGTCCTGTTGCCGAAGTCGGGAAGGTCCTGCTGCATTAGACTTTTGTGGAGCTTTCTTTCGAGATTTTCCACAGGTAGATGGGTTGGAGTTATCGATTTCACCGTTCCGTCCCTTGAAGCCCCTGAATTCAAACGTTGTCTTGACCTTTTTGTTTGCCTGCCTTTCATACCAAAAGTCAAGAACTGACAAAGCCTGCTGCTTGACTAGCTTTGAAGGATCCTGGAGTTGAAAGCTAGCCGGCAAATATTGTGGTGATATGTATTGATCTTGGCTGATGCTGAGATCTCCCCAAGGAACCGAAGCTGAGTTGTCACCGTAATTCTGATTTCACATGATATCAGAATGACCTTACTGAGAGCTGAGACACATACGATAATGCAAATTTAAAAAGTCCCTGATAAGGGTTTTCATCTCCTCCAAATTTGGTCTTTTCATTCCCGGAAAGATGGGAAGTTTGGGGACACCTTTATCATCCAGATGAACTTTGGGTTGTTTTGTCGGCTTCTTAGTCGTAGGTCCATCAGCTTCATCATTGCTACCTGAGTCATGTTTTCCTAGTAAATTCAGCCGAATGAGTTAGCCAATGCTAAGACCGACGCCGATATCAATGCCAACGCCGACATCAACACCGACGCCGATGGAAACGCCGATGCCGATGGAAACGCCGATGACCACACCGATGCCAATGGCAATCTGATGCTGACTGTATACCATCCAAATTTCCATTCCCCAGACAAACTAGGGAAATTTTACAAAGGCATAATACTCACCCAGTTCTTCTGAGGCATATGCCTCCCATTCCGTCATCACCGATCCCTTTTGCCAATTAGGTTTAGCCTTCACAAATGACTCATGACCTAGCTCATCATTAAAGTCATGGCTGGACCAAGATTAGTTTAAAACAGGTAACCAAAGTTACATGAACCACATACGACGAAACCAACACATTGTCTGATGTGTCCCGACATGCCGACAGCACGAAAACCCTCATCCCCAAGTCCTTATGCATTTGTGTAGCGAATTCCTTGATGTATTGCACCGCATGTTTTTCAGCATTCCTAGGGACATCAGGTCGCAAGTTCAGCCATGTCGTCGGGACATACAATATGAGAACCTACTTTTGCTGGACATGTACTGGAGGTCCTTTTGACTTCCACTCATCCAACAACCCCTGATACTTCTGGACTTCTTCTTCCGGCAACTCCTCACACACAGCCTTCAACCCAGCCTGGTACTTTGCCATCCATTGCTTGGTACCAGGGGTTGATCCCGACAACTCTGACACTTTTCCCTCTACCTCCTCCCTCATCTCATGACCTACAACCTTCTTAAAGTTCCAAATTTGTCTATGGTTGTAAAGGGGCTTTCTGGTCCTATGACGTCCATTGTTGTAAAACCATTCCTTTATTTTCTAAAGGCTGAAATTAGCAAAATTAAATTTGGTTACCAGCTCCACTTGCAATGTATTCCAAGGGAGTCTCAGACCTCCCTTGTGCACCAACAATACTGGTGTGCACCTGTTTCATGGTTTTGGCACGTCCTTTTTTGTCTCCAGCCCTAAATTCCTCAAGTTTGCCTTTGAGGGTGGCAAGTTGAGCGGCAGTGAAAGAGGTTTCAGGCATTGTGGAATCAGGAAAGAGGTTTGAATTTGCAGGAGATGAGATGAGATTTAATAAATGATGAATTGTGTGCGGCTACTTGTCGATGTTGCAAGTTTGCCAAATTTGACTATACACCCATTTCAGAAATCGAAATTTCGTCAACCGACTTTCGACCGTCCACATTTTATTTCCTCAATAATTTACACTCTCATCTGCGTATTCTTACCGTTCCAATTTCTTTTTAAATCCTCCACTTCGTATTTATTTCATCTAACCGATTATTCAGCCATGGTCAAGTCGTTCAAAAGAAAGTCTGCTCCTCATGTTAGCAGGGTGACATTAAAAGAAGTGTTCACTGCTCGTGGATTTCAGACTCGAAGGAATATTGTCGACAGCCCTAGAAGCTCACATTCCTCTCCTACAAAAAGACAAAGAATGACTCAAGATTATTGTGAAGAACATAGCGATTACCCTCAAGATCTCCCACATATTGAGCCTCTAATATTGCCCAGCAATAATGTAAATATGACTTTCTACTTGGTCTCACACAGGTCCAACTGACAGTCATCTTCTTGGAGTCATCCAGCAATTATATGAGGGAATGGCTACCCCATAGAACAGAATATCTAGACCATATCCTGGCCAGAGAAGCACCTCCAGAAAGACAGATCTGCATGGGTTGTGGGACAGCCGAAGGCACATGGAAATGCTCCACGTGTTTTGGTGTCCTATATACTGCCAGGCATGTTGTGCAGATATCCATGAGAGGTTACCATTTCATCGGGTGGAAAAATGGACCGGTGACTACTTTACGCCTGCCTGGTTGATGGAAGTGGGAGTCAAGCTCCACCTAGGTCATGGAGGGTTGCCATGTCCAGCTGTCCGGAGTGACAACACCATTATTAATGACATCGAGGATTGCATTGTCAATGCTGACATCGGCATCAATGCCAGTACCAACGCCGACACCGACGCAAATGCCGATAACAATGCCGATAACAACGCCGATGATTACGCCGATGATTACGCCGATGACTATGCCGATGATAACGCCGACAACACCGATGATAACGCCGATGCCGATGCCGATGCCGATGACAATGCCAAAAGATCAAAAAATACTGAAGAACCAACCACGCCCTTTTCATTGCAAAGTTTTCCAGATTCACCAAAAGACATTGATAAGACATGTGAAAGCGTTATGGTGGTGGTGGACAGCTCAGGTATCCATCGTCTGGTCATCCGATGGTGTGAATGTAGAGGAGCAGCTGGACGTGACATTCAGTTGCTTGATGTCGGCTTATATCCCGCAACATCAAAAAAGCCCCAAACTGCATTCACATTCCAAGTCCTTGACGAGTGTCTCCTAGACAACCTGGAATGTAAAACCGCTTGCCAGGCATTTCATTCTAAATTACTCCGGCTTACCAGCTCACCGTTTCCTCACACCGTCCCGGTATGTAATCTGATTTATTCACCGGTAAATTTTGATTGACAACGTATCAGAACCGTTACCGTGAATTACTAAGATGTACAAGGCAATGGAGAAATCTGAAGGCCCGGAAATGGAATGGATTTGGCCAACATGACAACCAGGAACCAGGACCTGGCCAACTCACGACGACATGTCCTGCTTGTCTGCAGCCTGGTCTCAACTTGCCAGAAGATTGGAAAAACAGCAAAGGGGATACCGGCAGCATTATGCCTTCATTCGTGATGGATGGAAATTTCAAAGTAGAACACATGAAGATGCGGAGGCCTCTGGATGATGTTACTATCGCCGATGGTCATGGGTTTATGGTTGGGGAGGATAGATATAAAAAACATATCCGAATAACCAAAGAGGTCATACTGGTAAGTTCTATTGAATGAATTAATGTCTAGGAAATGTTGAAAATTTTAAATATTTCAGAAGTCAACATGCAATGAACATAGGGCGGTGAATCAGGCTAATTCTTGAAAACAAAATTTGGATGCGACCAGTATTGGTGCACTAGCCTGTGCTCGTCATGGATGTTTTGTTCCACATTCAGTTGTCGATTTTCAGAAGGGTGAAAGGTAATTTTTTTATCTGATGTTGTCAAGTTCACCAATGCCGATGACGGCGTCGGTGTTCAGACCATCGCCGATGATGGAGTTGTCACCAATGCCGATGCATCGGACTAGTTTGCCATTCCTTCTACATCCAATACCAAGTATTTTGCCAATATACTAACATTGATTCCATTCCAGACAAATGAACATGGACTACGCCCTTTCAGAAGTTCTCAAGTGGAGCTCTGGTTTCAAGACCATCCTGCTCATCTATGATATCATGTGCCAATATGGCAAGCACCTCCAAGAGAGATTGAGTCAAGGTCCTTATCTGCATACTCCTGAAGGGATCAAAATCAAGAAAGGAATCGGCCTGTTTCACATTATGGGTCATCAAGATCAATGCCATCCCCGATACAGCCCTCAATTTATTGAAGGTGCTGGCCAGGTTGACGGCAAAATATTGGAATCATTATGGGCTCCCCTTGATCATATCGCCAAGAGCACAAGGACCATGTCTGCTGCATCCCGTCAGGAAACGATCGATGCTCACATGAACGACTCCAACTTCAAGAAACTCATCAGAATAGGTCTGTATTCATTGTCATTTGTATAAACCTAGCATCTGGAATTTATAGGCCTTTGTGGTCGCAGGTCCAACATTGATCAAAAAATATCGCAAAGCCGTCATCGGCGTTGCCAGTAGCAAATCGGCATTGGATGACCTCGTTTCGACAGCCGACGCCGACCTCACTCGGAAATGGACAAAAGAGGCGAAAAGAGCTCAAAAATACCGGGATCGAGACGAGTCGGCAATGGACATCTATGATGCCAAAACATCTAAAGGTAATTCTGAGCCATCCGATATGAAATCATCTCTCAGCCGGTGTCTAGGACCCACGAAAGAAGAAAGAATCCTGGAACTGACCCTAAATGAAAAGACGAATGGCCTGATGAATGGCACCATCGCCTGGCTATCCTCTGGACTCAAAATTCAGGAGACACAGTATGTAACATATCAATGATGAGGTTCCAATTGCATTGACAGTCTTGGATTGCATTTCAGACTCTCGCTAGCTTATGAAGAGAGAAGGCTTGGCCGGAAACCATCACCGACAGCTAAGCTTTCCATGGAGGACAAAAGACGCCGATTGAGAAACAGAATTGACCGGTTTCACAAGTCATCGGTGAAATTCATGGATTCCGACCTCATCGATGAAGAGATGATGCCAGATGTTGATCCGCTACAATCTGACTCAGATTCCGAATCATCGGACAATGGAAGTGACAATGAACGCGAGCCAGACACAGACAATCCATTCATCAACCATCAACGCCGGCAATCCTGGGATCAAGATTCTCCGACGAAGACCAATTTATTCCTGCCTTCCAACCTTCAGTTATCGGCATTCGACGCATCGGCGAGCAAACTGATTTCTGCAGAATTGAAATTGAGAGAAGCTCAAGCAGACAGCGCCCTTCACCAAATTCGAATTTGTTTAGGTCACAAAGCGTATCTATTCCGGAAAAACGTTCAATTGGCATCGGGGACAAAGCAGAAGACAAGAGCTTGGAAAGAGGTTTATTCAGTGGAAGCCCATGTCAAGCACCATGCAAGAGTTTATCGTCTCGCCCGAAAAGCCTTGGTCTCTCTGGGGGCATCTCCCGAGACATTGGAAAGGTATAAGTTGCTTAGGCAAGATGAACTCACAGCTACTACTGCTTTGGTGGATCTGAAACAACCAGGGCAAAAAAACAAGTCGTTAGCGTGGTTTTGGAACATGGATATAGACCGGGACATTGCTGGCAATGACTGGATGGAAGAATGTGAGTGTTCCCCTCCTTTGAATCACAGTTTTTTGAATTTGAGTCAGTCTATCGGGTTCACTGGCTGCGGTCGAACGCCAATTTTTGCCGATGGACAGAGGAATTGACATTGGTCAAGAAGGAAATGGAGTGGACCATTAGGTTCTTCCAAATCAAAGCTGAGACTTGGAGAAATCGAATGGAGTTGGTCATCGGACATGGATCATCGGGAAAACGATGTTATGCTGCAAGGCAAGCGGCTATGTGGGATCAATTTGCTACACAAGCAGAAAGCATGTTTGGGATTTTCTTAAATACATAATCATGTACCATGGTATTGCTTAAGGCATGTAAATTAACAGCTAGTCATCCATCGGCGCCGATGTTGTAACACTTTTTAAATAAACGTAAATGGAAGACACCTCTGACTTCAACTGCAATATCCAAGCCAATTCCTCCCAAAAACTTCAAATGTCGAAACTCATCGAATGCCAGCAACTCCTCAACCTTCTAGCGCGTCGCGTTCGGTCGGCGATCTTGGCAATGGCAATAACTTGGGATGGCATGTCTCCAACACAACGAGAGACTTGGCTTTCGAACATGCAGAATGAACTTGTGAGTGAAACGACTAATTCTATTGAAATACACTCCATTCGTTGCAGGCAACGGCGACGACATGCATCGGAATGGCTCAACTTGGAGGGATCATTTTGGAAATACCGGAAATTATCCAGGGAACGGCAAAAGCGATATACAGTTATAGCCTGCCATATGTATGGGAGAAGCTTCTCTTTACACAGGAACTCCCGATCGAAGGCTTAGCACAGCACTTCGTGCAAAAGCATCTTCATGCTGGGCAATGGTGGCGAGAAGAGCAAGGATCACTGGCCGATGGCGCAAAGGACATTTTTATCACGTTTGCCGGATATTTTTCAGCAGTCGCCTTGATGGAGGTAATATTTATGTTTCCATTCATTGTATTTTTCACAGTAGAATCATTCACAGGAAGAGACGGCTGCTAGTTTTCGGATGGCTTATGAATCGGTAAAGGAAGGTGGAATTTCGGCAAAGGAAGACTTTGTAGATTTTTCCGGACTTTGGCAGGTAAAATATGTTCTGCATCCATGCCTTCAGGCTTCTTAGCCCTCCATTCCTTTGTACAGGTACTCGAGGAGACCCACAAGGAACTCCGAGAAATGCCGGTTTTTCATCCTGGACGAAAAAGCCCAACCCCGGTGGCATCGACTAGCAAATTGGCTCCGGATGTTCCCCCTATAACAACATTAGATGATGTTCTGAAGACACGGACCTCAGCCAACCCCGATGCAATGGATGCCGATGAATTCCAGGATAAAAAGACAGGCAAGTCCGACGGTAAGCAGTGCTTGACTGAGCAATGCCCTCAAACAGCAGTTGAACATTTCCGAATAGCCGTCCCTCTCCTGCCACGATTACCATCATCATTTGTGTCAAGTTTGTCTGGCGAACAAAAGGCCGAACTTGCCAAGTACCTCGAGACCATCCAGGCTCAAGTGGTAGAGAGCTACCAGATTGTTAGAACACAGACGCTGGATAAAATTGAGGATGGTAAGATGTTGCAAGATAGATGGTGGAGGTTGATGGATACGAGAATGGAGATGTCAAGGGGAATTAATAGATAATTGTATATTAGAACAAGTCCAATCAGCATGTGTCAAGTCCGATCAGTGTATGTCAAGTCTGATTGGCATTTAACCAGTCCGATTCCCGTTTGGCAACCTCTATCAATGTTTGGCAAGTCCTATCGGCATTTGACAAGTCCTATTGGTCTTTGGGAGCTCCTATCGGTGTTTGTCCACTCCAAAGCGGCGTTTTTTGGTGCCAATCGGCGTTTGTTCACTCCAATCAGTGTTTCCTTACTCCGGTCGGTGTTTCCCTACTCCGGTCGGTGTTTCTCCACTCTGATTGTTGTTTTTGGATTATTAGGCCATTCTCTCAGGTCTGAACAATGCATTGCTATACATTGGCTTGATCTTCTACTACCTGTCTGCCAATTTGATCTAATGTCATCCAAGGAACCGCCGGCACCCCTACCCTCTCATGTACATTGTCTCTCATATAAAATGCAAGACATACCCGTTCACCTGATATCCTAAACACCCCATGCCTCAAAATTCTGCCCCCAAGATGGACGAGTGTTCCGGAATTGTATTGCAATTCTAGTCCGATGTTAGGTAATTCTAGAACGGTGTCCTTGTATGGTCCAATGGTTGCCAAAATATCATACCATTCTGCTCCGAATTGTTGTCTCGATGCGCCGGTGTTTCCCGATTGCTGATCACTGACATCCCATTGAACACCGATGGCCACTGGTTGATGACTTCAGTTAACGATGGTTCTTTTGCCAGACGTCGAAGCGTCTCTCGGCCACACATGTACAATTGTGGGTGTGTAATGGCGAGGGTTGCTGATATGAGTGCGATTGATTCACAGGCGGCTTTGAGCCATGTGTCGGCATTTGAGTCATTCAATGCCGATGATATCACAACCGGTTCATGGTTCATCTAGATCATATGTGTCGGTCTTTGTCTCCACTTAATGTATGGCTCACTCACATCGTGTCCTTGTCGAAACCAAGCCGGAGACAGTTCAACCGATCCCGGCGTCATCCAAACACATCCAGCTTCATTGAGGAATAGTTTCGGGTCCAACCTCCAATTTTTCTTCGTTCCTGGCTTCATGCTTTGTCGTAAAGGGCCTTCCATGTGCCTCATGGTCGTGGCGAGTATCGACTACTGACACCATATATATGAATTCTGGAATCATACATCACAGGACTTACTTGTCTTGTTGGCGTCAACGTGTCAGGAAGATACCAACAGAGTATCCTCCCATGCCGATCTCTTATGGTCATGGGTGTATCGACCTTGCGAGGTGGATTTGCAATCAATGGATACCGGGATGTGAGAGCTGCCTCCTTTACAGCGTTGAATCCAGTGGGTTTTGGACCCAGCCTGGTTGAATACTGGTCGGCATCCCAAGGCAAAGTTACTGGAAATCATATTGAGTACTTGGAACTATATTTGAGCTATATCTTTACCGGGATTTTGGTATGCTATGACCAATTGATACACCAGCAGCTCACAATCACAAACTACCTGTGTACTGAATTCCAGAGGTGGGAGAATTAACCGGACATGAGGTGATGGTTGGGATATTTGCTGGTTAAATTTGGCGATGAGATATGATGATATGTTGTCCATAAAGTGGAGGATTGAAAGGGATGGAGGGAGGTGGCTCATGTTTGAGAAGGAAGAATTGATTAACGTTAATAATGCAGTTGAATGAGTGATGTTGATGACCAATCTGACCGTTACACACCAGTAGTAAAAACAAAAAAACCCCATGCAAGCCCATCGGCGTTGAAATAGTGATAGTCATGCTATCCAATGTCAACCCATTGGTTCAAAGGTGGCGAAAATGATAAAATTCGCAACGCCGATGCCCATGATGACACCAATGATAGCACCGATGATATCACCGATAACTACTCTAATGACACCACCAATAATAACACCGATAATAGCACCGATGATAACAACAAATAAAGCACCGATGATAACACCGATAGCTACTCCAATGACACCACCTATGACAACACCGATAACAACACCGATGACAACACCGATGACAACACCGATGATATCACCGATGATAACACCGATGACAACACCGATGACCATGCCGATGATAAGACCAATACCTTACTCGAATGACAACACCAATGACCACACCGGCGCCGATCCACACCTAAGATGAGTAAACAGCCATCCCAGCCAATGTCGGCCCAACGGTCTTAGACGGGTGACACCCATCCCAGCCAATGCCGGCCCAACGGTCTGAGACGGGTGACACCCATCCCAGCCAATGTCGGCCCAACGGTCTGAGACGGGTAACAATTATCCCTGCCAATGCCGGCCCAACGGTCTGAGACGGGTGACAATGATCCCTGCCAATGCCGGCCCAACGGTCTGAGACGGGTGACAATGATCCCAGCCAATCCCGGCCCAACGGTCTGAGACGGGTGACACCCATCCCAGCCAATGTCGGCCCAACGGTCTGAGACGGGTGACACCCATCCCAGCCAATGTCGGCCCAACGGTCTGAGACGGGTGACAATAATCCCAGCCAATGTCGGCCCAACGGTCTCAGACCATCCACTATACTCTAGCACTTGACTCGGCCCACCGGTCTCACATGGTACATATGTCACTTCTCAGTTGCCCCGTCAAGTACCTAACAATAATACTTTCTCGGCCCATCTCGGCTGGCCCGACTCAAACCCAACATTGTCACCCTTAGTTGCCTGGTCACATACGGGTTAAGTCATGGCATGGTGTGCCCCCCCACCATCCCCTGTTACCCCCCCCCACCATCACCTGTCACCCTCCCCACCATTCTCCATTATGCTCCCCACCAGCCCCCATTACCCCCCTGGAGTGCAATGATAAATGCAATGACAATAGGCTAATGATAACCAATGATAATGCCCTGGAATGCAATGATAATTGCAATGAAAATAGGCTAATGATAACCAATGATAACGCCCTGCAATGCAATGATAATTGCAATGAAAATAGGCTAATGATAACCAATGATAATGCCCTGGATTGCAATGATAATTGCAATGAAAATAGACTAATGATAACTAATGATAACGCCAGCAGGCAATGAGAATTGCAATGAAAATAGGCTAATGATAACTAATGATAACGCCGGCAGGCAATGAGAATTGCAATGAAAATGACCAATGATTGCCAATGATAATGCCCCAGGGTGCAATGATAATTGTTATCATTGTGCCACTGGCAACTCAATGAAAACCATTATCATTAAAGTCAGGGTAATATACACAATTCTCAACATGGCAATGCCTTGTTTTAATGATTACAGGTGGTCATCACCAGTGCCTTCCTGCAATGGATGAATCTGAGAATTTACCCCCAATGACGAATCGTCGCAAACAGGACTCCGCCCTGCAGCTTGGCCCTTGGAAAAAACCATGAGCACAATCTTGCACCATGTTCATTC
Organism: Hygrocybe coccinea; assembly: GCA_963555575.2. Classification (NCBI taxonomy): domain Eukaryota; kingdom Fungi; phylum Basidiomycota; class Agaricomycetes; order Agaricales; family Hygrophoraceae; genus Hygrocybe; species Hygrocybe coccinea. The sequence continues at coordinate 1,275,094 of OY741990.2, read as the reverse complement.
TCTCACTGGCAATCTCTCAAATTTTATCCAAGTTGTACGACAGATCCACTGGTCCACCACGGTCATCACTTCAGGCGCACGGTGCACGCTCTTTGTAGTATCAATGTCTTACTCACGAACGGGATCATTCGCATTGGCGTGCTGGCGGATCGACCCGACGAAGATTTTACCGCTGAGTACATCCGCCACTTGATTTACGGATTCTTTCTGTGTCCTTTGTTGATCGTTTCCATCAGGGAGCGACAAGAGCATAAAGTCTTTCAAGCGCTTCTCCATATGATCCCTGGTCTTGAAGAGCGACTTATGAACGGATGCGAAGAGGACATAATGCATATCGCAGAACTGGTGAGAACAGTGGCGTTTCCCTTGCTGATGACACTTACTGGCCATTAGATACAGAAAGGAGCGTCGAGTGCCCGATCCGATGACACCAAGACCCTCAAAGGCGCCGTTCTCGACTGGATTACACCGCGTGGCCAGGCTCTTAACCCCCCCCTTTCTCGCAATATCAAGGTAGACCGTGGGTTTCACCACGAAAGGACAGGAGCTCTTTTATGCCCTGCCGGTCTAGATTGGAACAATACAGAGTAGGTCATTGAAATCAGCTGGTGCACTTGCTAACGTCTCTCATAGGATCAAAGACAAACTCCGGCTTGGCGAACTGACGGTACAGGGAGATCAGTGGCCAATTTTTTTATATCAAGGATTCAACTTCGATCCTGACGATCCATGGAACGGTTTGTTCCGGAGCTCAATCTTGGTTGCGGTCAGTTTCGATTCCACTGTGATTTTCGGACGCTGACCGTACTTCATTTGTGAATACAGGCTTACAAATATGTTTTTACGTCTCCGAGTTCCGTTGATAAAGAACCCAAGGCAACGCGATCGGGTAATGCACGCATCCACAGAATGACGCGGGTGACTGAGTTTTCCATTGCATATATTGCTATTCAGGTCAGAACAATTTGTCATTTATTACCGTATACATGATCAATTTATAGGTCCGATTTGCCCTCTCCTCCTCGCCTGTCTTTACACGAACCGATACTGTCACTGATTCTGAGCGATTTTATAACAGTTTGCTGGACCTTTTTGGTGATGCTGAGGAGCAAGGGGAGGTTCAAGAGCTTTTGTTGTGGTGGAACCGGTAAACTCTTTTCCTCTCCGGTTTCTTAAGTCTTATATCTTGGCAGCCAGATTTTTCCTAGTCATTCATCTGCCAAGCCCGCTATCGCCAAGCATAGTGCCCTGGCACAGATCAAGGAGAGGCGGGCAGTTCTCAAAGCAGCAGCGATCAATCCAGTGGCGTAGACATGCGATTCGGAATCTTTTTTGTGTTAAAAATTAACTACCTGGTACTACTTTTCTGTATTGAATGCAGGATTGTGATTTCGAAAAGGCTGCTGTTCGTTACGGAGAACTCTACAATGGTGTCGGCTGCAAATAAGATTTATATTCAAAAACGCCTGCTTTCAAGTCTTACCCCAACTATAAGTACGACAAAGATTCAACATCTTGATGAAGTTTGTTCAGAAATCAGTCAAGTATTATCATCCTGACATGCACAAATTAGAATTGGATACCCGATGATTCTCACAACCGTTATCATCCTGCTACATGCTGATCACTCCAAACCAGGATTGGACAAGCGATGATCCCCACAACCGTTTGTCATCGTGCTGCACACTGATCACTCCGAATCGGGATTGGATAACTGATGATTCTCACAAACCCCATTGTTCATTATCTTTGCTGATACTTCAGTTACAAAATTACAAGATTGCTGGGACTTGAGCAGAACATGAATTGTTGTGTGCATTATCTACAATTGCAATGTTGCTCAAGCCTGCTGTGAATATGCCAGTGTTAGATGAATGATCAGAGAATGCCAATTATGTTGTACCTGGCAGATTCAATAAACTGTATTGTCCCTTATCTGGGGTTACCTGAAGATCTGGAATTATTGCAGATCTGTTGAAGTTGGTGAGCAATATAATGTTTGCTAAGCCATTATCATTTCGTCCTTCATTTCCTGATGTTCCTCCACATGGCAGTGCTATAGACCATCTCTCTCAAACCTTGAAGACCATTCTTAAAACAATCAAGTCCCAGACAGGTTGGGCATGCTCCATTGTCATAGCCAGTTCCAAAGTTGGGCAGGGAAATGCAGATTGTTTTGTGAGTTTTTGGTTGAGTTGTAGATCTTCTTGGCCTAAAATGTTATTTGTCAGTTTGAAAAGCAGTACTATGCAGGATACTGGTGAAGAGTTTTCAGACACAATCAGTGACTGAGAGGGTTCTGTGATGCATCCTTTTGATAACTATCTGGGTCGTGTTTTATGTAAGCAACCAAGTGGATAACTTTAGTTAACTCACTCCCTTGTTCAACGCCTAACACATGCACATATATGGCTCAATATCCAAGTCCATCTGCTGACAGTGCATCTTGTTCTTGCTCTGGCACACCAGGCCTGGCCAGTACTCCAATTGTGACCCAGCACATTGCATTGGGAGCAACCATGAAAAAGGTGACTGAACAACTACGCCATGACTGAGATTGAGAGAGATAAGGGGATTGATTGCAACAAGGAATTACTGTCTAATTATATGGGTGGTCATCAGTCCAATGCCAACATGAATCCCTGCATGGACACCAATTCTGATGTCAGCACATATGGAAACTTGGATACTGATGCCAACGACTCCCCAAATACCAATGCAGGTAAACTCAACACCAGTGGTAGTTTTGATGCCAATGGCAATCCAAATCCCAATGGGAATGCAAAGGCAGATCACACTGCTGGACCCCACAATCTGGATAATATGGATCATGACACCAACATCTCCCCCAATATTAAAACAAATCCCAGTGTCCAGGATTCAGCCCAGGCCAGTAACATTCCAAAATGGATGGCTAAGGCCAGGGAGTACCTCAGTATCATTGAGGGAGGTGAAAGCTGGAAGCTAGTGCTGCCAAAGTTTGGTTCAGAACTGATCTGAACCCGGTTTGAACTCCAAACTGAACTGGAAGTTCAGTTCAGTTCCAGCTCCATGGCTGAACTGGACCGAGGGTCCAGTTCAGGGTTCAGACACATCTTTCAGGACATGAACCGTCTCTAAATGATTCCAAATGGTCTAACTGGTGTATCTCTCTACACAGCTGCTACTAAGCCAACCCTAAGTTACCTTAGCTGACATGCCATAAAAGGTGATTTTTTTTCATTTGTGTGGTCACAGCACAATGCCTGCAGCACCCGATGGGGAAGCGTTACCATCTGACTTTGAATTCTTCAACGATGCAAGTAGTGTCGTGCCCATTAAGAATTCCTTTCTTTTAGCTGCTGCGACACCACCAACTCTTCCACACCCAAGACATGAGGAGTTGCAAGAACGAACCATGTGACAGGTCCCACCGCCTGCTGTTATGGATTGCTAGATCAGCAGGCTCCGGCAACAACCAACTAAACCAAGTCAAGATCAGACCAGAGGAAACACAAGAAATAAGATGTATTCATGGTCTACTACTACTATACAGCAAGTAGCAGTCTGGGGAGGGAGGGAGTCTAGGAAAGCGAACCGGGGGGTGGAAACCAGACTAAATGTGAGGAAAGGGAAGGGAAAAAGAGGAACAGTTCAAAGATGAAGGTTTAAATACAAAAGAGTTAGGGAATTGCCATGAAAGACAGACTACCAGGTCTGTATGTACAAACTGAGAGAAATGCAAGAACAATAAGGCTGTCCTGCAGATACAGCATGTCCATCAGTGTTTCAAGTAGTGATTGCAAGGAAATGGTTCGGAGCAATCAAGGGTCCATGCCTCATGGTTGCCTCATGGTAAGGAGGTGAAACGATCCATGAGTGGATGCATCAGCAGGCACATGGTAAACATGAGGCAGCCATGTGGATGTCATGTGGTTGAGTTCCTAGCTTGGGAATGATGAAGTTGGTTCGTCTTTGCATTGGCAGCAGATGCCTAGCCAATAGCAGCATACAACCACGAGTATGTGCATGCAGGATCGGGATGGAAAGGTGAACATGATGCTTCATCATTGGAGGCAGGGGAGAAGGCGAATCACTGAGTGGGGAAGACCCATAATGGGGGTAATGCAATGAACACTGGTAATCATACACCAGTGACTGTGGTTCCTGCAAGGGTGCTTCATATAACCCTTCTTGGCTGCAGGGTACGATGACTGGGATGTCAACTAGGTATGGATATTCTTGACCAGTGGACTGGTACACAAAGGTGATGATACATGTTGGAATGCAAGTCTTTGTGGAGCATCAAGGAGGCTTGTCATACATGCAAGTTTGGGTTGTTAGCTGAGCACCGGCCATCAGCTGATGAGAAGAAAGGTGAATGAATGTGGAGGTGACGTGTGAAGAAGAACAAGATGGTCAGCCAAGATAGGTCCAAGGAGTCATTGGTTGTCAGCAACTATGATGGATCCGATGTCTGAGTCATTGTGGGGAGGTTGCATTATCCGAATATAGGTTGCATAGATATAGACGCTCACAAGGGTGGAGATGCCAATAGAACATATGACAATCATGGCGATGAGCTGGGCATCAAAGGTAACCATGAGGATCAGGATGATGTGTTGGTCTTCTTTGAAATAGGAAAGTCAATTGGTCATCAGGCACAAGGCTATTCATTCATCTGTGACAGGCACAAGGAACCGTGTAGGTGAATTGTGAAAGAACAATAACAATGTCATAAGCATATGGGTGTGGACATACAATTGGTCGGCGGAGAACCAGAGTATTTTGATTGCTGGGTATGATTGGTGGTTGGGTCATGGAGTATTCTTGTCTCCAGGTATGCACGCTGGTCATGGGTTGTGACAAGAATGGAATGGTCAGGTTCGGATTGTATTGTCTTTAGGTTCCTTCATCTCCTGGTTGTGCATGAATGATTATGCATCTTCAAGTCATCCAATGAGAACATGGGATCAACCTGAGAGTTCAGTAACAAGGTATCGTCCAATCAGAGCATGGGACTTGGCACATCTTTGTGGGAATGTATGGGTGTCATGTGCTGTCAAAGCAAAAGACAGGGGCAAAAAGGTGAAAATCATAACAAGCAGCAACAGGCAGCAGCAGCAGCACAGTGGCAATGGCAGTGACAGGAATGCCACCTGGTGATGACGATGACACTCTCCTTCCTCCTCACCTTCCCTCACCTTCCCTCCCTCCCCCTCCCCCTCCCTCACCTTCTCTCTCTTCCCCCTCCCCCTCTCTCCCTTCCCCCTCCCTCTCTGTCCCATTCCCCCATTCCCATTCCCTCTCTCTGTCCCTTCTCTCTCTTCCCCTTCCCCTTCTCTTTCTCTTTCTCTTTCCTCTTTCCCTTTCCCTTCCCAATTTCTCCCTCTCATTTCCCCTCTCCCCCTCATTTCCCCTCTCCCTCTCAATTTCTCTTCTAAGGTTTAATCCCCTGCTTCTTTTTCCTTGTTTTAATTTTAATTGTTTAATTACTTTGTGAAATATAAGATTAAAGTCATTGATATTTGACAGTACAAAAAACCAATCAGCAATTTTTCTAAAAACTTGCCAAATACTGTACCAATTCAGTCAGTTCACATCACCCTAAGGGAACGGTGAATTGATAAGATCATTCCTATATTAAGTAGTCAGACCTATATATAGAAATAGTGCTATGTTTTTTATACTAATTCATCCAATTCACTGGTCACGCGTCATGGCACACACAGAAATGGTGAAATGTCATGCATGTCACGCGTCCACTTGCCAAATGGTGAATTGCATATATCATTTCCTTTTTCAGTATTGTCATGCATGTCACCATTGTTGGTAGCAAATTCCATGTTCTCAGGCCAAGGATCTGCCTGTCCATGGTGTAAAGGACATAATACAGTCCATAAAGCTATGGACAAAGTCAGGAGTTGGTGCCAGCAAGGATAACATGGTGTGGATAGGGTCAGTTGAGGGGTGTTTCAAAACAAATATATCTTGATCTTGTTGACCTGACCCCTGTAAATTTGAGAAAAAAATGAATTCAATCATTGAGATGGTTTGGCTGGGCATCATATGCTGAAGTGTAGTGGGGGGGATCTTCAATGCCTCAAGGATAGTGGTGAATTTCATGATGTGTCACACGTCACTGCCAATTATGGTGAATTGCTGAATTCACCAGCAGTGTCACACGTCACACAGGATGGTGAATTGAACAAATTAGTACAGTACAGGGAAGATCTAGATGGGGAGCTTTGAGATCTGGTTTGGAAGTGATAGCATGTTTTAATTTATCGAATGTGGATTGACAATTGGAGGACCAAGTGAATTTAATGTCTCTTATAAATCTGCACCAGAAGTTCTAGTGCCAAGGAATGACTGTACATCATGAATGTGTTTTGGAATTGGCCAATTAGAGATCGATCAAATCTTGGTGGGGTTCATAGATATTTCACCATGAGAAATGATTTGACCAAGATATCAAATGGAGTCTTTCTTGGGTTGACATTTGATGGGTTTGCAAGAAAGATTGAGCACTTGTCACTAAGCCAGATGTACTCCTAAAGTCCACATGGACCTTTGGCAGACTTTTACAGGACTTTTGGTGGACTTGGACTGGACTTCTCAGCCAAATCAATCAATTTTATTCCTTCTAAAGTCCTTCTACAGTCCATATTCAGTCCAGTCTACTGGTGGACTCCAAATGGACTTTTAGTGGACAGACTGGACTTTCATATATGTGGAATCCTTGTGGACTTCCACAGGAGTCTATGTGGACTCCACACGGACTCTGTGTGGACTTTCTGAGGAATAAAAATGTGCACACAGGGAAAATTGAACCCTCAACTCCACACACCAAATATGTATGTTCCATAACCACTACACCACAATGTCAACATGTATATTGCTACAACTTTACATTAAGTACTCAACATCATCCAAATAGAATTATTTATGTTTTATTCCTTATTCCACTTAAGCAGTGACCAACCCATTCGGTCATGGTCACATGTGACCAACACAGCCTCAACCCTCAACCTTGACTCCAGCTGTGAACTCAGAACCCCTGCATCAAATCCATGAGGAAAACCTGCTTGACCAGTGCCCTGCATTCACGCATGCGAAGTCAAGGCCCCCACCTAAGGCCAAGCAGCCAAAACCAGCCAAAATGAAAGCCACCAAAGCCAAGTGCTCCATGCACAAAACAGTGGCAAACAATGACAATGCAAGGAAGAAGCAGGATGAGAAGGAGAGCGAGAACGACAGGAAGGAAATTAGGGGGGAAAAGGAAACGGGAGTGCCGGGTAAACCCAACAAAAAGTATGTCCAGTCTTTTTTTTTGTCCTCACTGCTAACTACTCATTTCACAGGACTTCTGTCCAGTGTCAACAAGAGGATTTAGTGGCCAGCATGCCTACTCATCTCACAAGGTTTTTTTCTTTTCCATTTCATTTTCATGATTTTTACGACTGATGTTTGATTTTTCAGGACTGAGCTTAAGCTCACGAAAGCAGGTGACTCCATTGCCCCACCCGAGCACCCTTGCCCCTCCACTAACACCCTTCACCCCAAGACCCAGCCTAACCAGCACCAAGGAGGGCATGTCTGCCAATCAGATGCTGCCCAATCCACAGCTGAACATGGGGATGACGAGAATGGGGCTGCCAACAAAGATAGCACATGCCACGAAGGCAGCGAGCATGGGGACAATGAGAACAAGGCTGCCAACAAGGATCACGAGGGCGGTGAACACAGGGAGGCCATGTGCCAGTGCAGCGATGGCCAGCACAAGGGTCATCACAGGCGCAAGGATGGTGAGCACAAGAACCAGGACCAGGATGGTGAATACGTTGATACGCTGTAGAGGTCTGACGACACTCTGAGTACGTATCATCAATATATCATAGATACTCACGAACCTGACTCGTCCCACTTCCTCGTACTCGAAACCGACGTAACCCGACATCACCCGCTGTAGCCGACGTATACCATCTACCAACGGCCGATCTTATACCAACGGCCGATCTTATACCAACATCGATGACTTGTATCGCCCAAAACGATCACACGTGACATCTCGGACTCCCTATACCGACATCGGACTTATACCCCCTGTCCTCATTGGACATAGGTCCTTTACTTTCCATCTTTTTCGTTATATCTTTTCCTCTCCATTCCCGTTCCTTCGTTGCCTCGCAACTCCCATCTTCTCCTTCCCATTTCGTATCTCCTTTGTAGTTACTATCGGCCGAAGTAACCTATACCGAAGTAGCTCACTCTTCATAGACCTATAAAAACGGTGACCAACAACCGTAACAATAACAATCCAGTTTCCCCCTCTTTCTCTCACTCAGAATCGCTCAGAACACCTTAGAACCTCTCATCGTCGTAACCCGTAGACTTCTCGTTCTTATCTTTACTATTTTATCCTGTTTTATCGTTACCTGCTCGCCATACCCGACCCAACCTGCCGTACCCGACGTCGTCGGTATCGTCGGCTTCCCTATTTCTCACCCGTTATCATCGTATTAGATGGCGGCTTCATTTATATTCTCTTACTACCACTTTACTACGACTCACGACACTGATTACCCTGTCACTTTCACGCTGACACCCCTTGGTTAGGATCATTCATTCCGAAGCCACCCCGAACATGCCTTTACAACGCTAAAGGAGGCTGTAAAGGGGGAGATCCCCAAACAAACTACCTATTAGGTGAATGCGAGGAGGCGAAGATGTCTACTACACGTAGAAAGGTATAGAAGGAGATAGAAACTACTATAAAGTTTCCGAACGATGCGAACGTACGTGCGACAGTTGCGATCAACTGTGCGACTTCGTGAACACGGTCGCGATGAAGATATCAATATCGGGTGACGAGGATAGACAAACTCAAGACTATAACTTGAGTTTGAAGCTAAAGGGGGAGCTTTATAGCTCTGAGACTAAGATCGAATAGGAGGGAAGTCGTGGATTTCTCTTGTTCTAAAGGAGGAGGGGGTTCTCTCTGTCTATGTATCTAAACTACATCTCTTTATATACTACTTCGATCGGAGGATCGGAACAGTATAAAATGATAGAAAGGAGTAGTAATGATACTAAAAGGGGAAGGGGATAAAGGAATCAGAAGGTGAAACATAAGATGAAGAACAAAGAACAAAGGAAGATGAAAGGTAAATTGAATAAGAAAGAGAAACTAATATGAAAATACGTCCAAAATGATCGAAAGTGAGGTAGGAGGTGGATGGGATAGGGGGAATGAACCTCCAATAAAGGTGGGATCGGTCTGATACGAGATGGCTTTGTCCTAATGCTGCGACAAGTTCGGAAGTAATCGATCATTGTCGAGAGGTGTCAGAAGAGTTCGCAGATGTTTGTAAGATCGTGAGATATCGGGATGTGGTCGATGAAGAGGTATAGTACATCCGATTCGCGTATTTGGAGCATAGAATCGTATGATGCGTATCAACATGGAAGGTGAAGATGAGGATGGCAAAGACAAGGACAAGGACAGTGAACATGAGGACAGTGAACATGAGGACAAGGATGGCGAGGCCCATGGTGAACACAAGAGTGGTCAAAACAAGGACCTTGATAATGAGGATGGCCAACGCAAGGACGGCAATGGCAAAAAATGGTGGATCCCATCCCATTAATATTGAGGTGGAGGAATTTGACCAACCTTCCCCCTGAAAAGGGGGGAAAGGTGCTAAAGGCAGCCATCGCCAGCCCAAGAGGCAACATAGCCCAGGTGAGATCAGCTTAGAGAGCCGACGCACCAAGGCCATGAAGAGGTCAGCATCAAGTGCTGCACCTTCTGAGTCTGGGCCACCCAACAGCCCGATGATGTGGTTTCCACGTCTATGACCCCGAATAAAGAGGTAATAAAAGATGAAAATGTCGCTAGTGTGCGAACGGGACTTGGGACACTCCCGAATGTAACACGATAGAGTGCGATAAAACGCGATAAAGCGCGCGGTGATGCGGTTTCCACGTCTATAACCCCATAATAAGAGGTAATAAAAGATGAGAACTTCACAAAGGTGCGAACGGGACTTGGGACACTCCCAATGCTAACGCGATGAAGTGCGATAAAATGCGCGGTACAGCAAACAAATGTGAAGGTGCGCAGAGTGACGGGAGATTGAAATGCAATAATATGGAACTTAGCTAAACGTCCTAGATGACGGCGTGATACGCGCTAAGACTTGTTTTGTAATAGTGGTAGACGCGCAACCAAGAGAAACGCAGACTGAGTGAGAATGATTGTTTTTAAGAGTAAAGCGCAACTGGTGGAGAGAGGGGAACTGGGTTCTTGTTATTTCGCTACTACAGGACAGTTTTTATACTCTAAAGAGATAGGGGCTAAAGGGTAAGTAAGTGAAATAGTAAATAGTAAATGTCACATGAAAGGAGGTGAATCGGCTTCAGGATGGTGAAGATAGCGAAGGATTTCAAATCAAAGGTAAAATCACATGAAATTAGGAAAAGGGAAGAGAAGAGACTGGGTGAATTACATCTCTTGTATCGGACTCGATATCTGAACACGCAGGACGTGTTAATCATGGTGTTTCATCGTGTTGAGGTTGGGTCACAGGGCTAGGACAGAGCGAGAGGTTATCACAAGATAGCGATCTGAAGTCTGAGTATGCGCGAAGCTCCGTGTAAGTCGGCGAGGGATTGGTAGCCGTGTGTGCACGAGTATCGCATGTTGCGCGGGTGTCTCGTACGTTCGCTGATTGCGGAGGTATTGCGCTATGGTTCAGGAGAGGCGGAAATGAGAATATTAATGTTTCCGTGCCCAGAGGGGAGAGCTGCATATCAGCGGTATAATAAACAAACGCGGAGACACGCCAAAGATACGCAGTACAAGAACGCAACTATAAGAAAGAACCAGAGGGCTTAGCTAAATGTCCTAGGTGACAACATGGTTCGCGATGATTACGCAGCGAGACGAGAGTTTCGCACCAGAACTTTGTCGTAATAGCGGCGAGTACACAACAAGAAGGGACTCAGATGAAGTGAGGATGAGTGTTTTTTAGAACTAAAGCGCAGACTGGTGGAGAAGGGAGAACTGGGTTCTTGTTATTTCGCTACTACAGGACAGTTTTTATACTCTAAAGGGATAGGGGTTAAAGGGTAGGTGAGTGAAATAGAAATGTGAGAAATATCGCATGAAAGCGATGAAATGGTAACGGTATGGCAAAGAAAGCAAAGAATTGCAAATAAAAGGTGGGTATCACATGAAAAGAGGCAAAAGGAAGAGAAGAGAAGAGACCGGGCGAATTACATCTCTTGTATCAGACTCGGCATCCGAACGCGTAGGACATGTTGAGCGGTCGTGTTTCATCATGTTGAGATCGGGTTGCGCGGCTAGGATACAGCAAGACGGTATCACAAGGTTGTGAAACGTAGTGCGAGTATGCGCGAGGTCACGTGTAAAATCGGCGAGAAGGTCGAAGTTGCGTGTGCGTAAGTTGCGAAGGTATCGCAGGTGTATCGTGCATTCGCTGAATGCGGAAGTGTCGTGCTATAGTTGAGAACAGGTAGAAATATGTTTATTAGGGTCTCCGTGCCCAGAGGGGGGAGCTGTGTATCACCGACACCTTCTGTCGTCAGCCTTCGAGGTTCCTCCTATATGTCAGGTGGACTTTTTCGTGGTAAAGCCTCTGGTGATGGCTTTAACTTGGTGGATGCTTGTAAGCATTTAATTCTGTGCTCAGATCATTTTACTAAAGCAATTATTGCTTTAGCTTCTGAGAGGGATATGGATGCTGAACCCAAAATCAATGGGAAAGTCTTGTTATATATAGGTTGAGAGTCTACAGAGCCTATGATGGTGATTTGTCAAGATGTTACACCAAAGCTTTCTATGGTTCCTCAGGAGCTGTCTGGACGCTATTCCCCAATTCAAAGTAAGTTTTAACTTTTATTTGATGGGCTTAATCAGTAAATTTTCACCATAGTAGTGTTGGGGAAGTTCGGTCTCAGACTGACCCAAACCCGGTTTAGACCGAACTGAAACCGCCAGTTTCAGTTTCAGTTTGGGAATTTCTAGTGGAGACCAAACTGTTCGGTCTCAGTTTGGGGGATTTGGCTGCGGTTCAAACCCAGTTCAAACTGAGTTTGAACTGAACCCATAAATGTCAGATGGCGACTCAAAACCCACTCATCGCCCATCCACAATGCCTCGAACAGGCCCTGAACAATGATCGACCGCCAGCTGGGAGTACCCAGCTGCCCAGGTAAGTGATAGTTATATTATTTATATTGGATTCTAACAACACAAATGACAGGCAACACCACACAGACATGACCACTAACACGCCCACGAACAACACCAACACGACCACAACCATGACCACCACAACCAACACCCCCAATGTACGCCAAACGAGAACAATGGAGCACCCGAGGTCGACAAAACGGGCGGCGGGGTACTCCCTGCCACCTGCGTATGTTTTTTATTCTTATTTATTCGAACTTAACTAATGCAGTAACAAATTACAGGATGACGCACCACCACCACCACCACCATCACCACCACCACTACCACGACAGCCACTACCACCATGACATCCACGGCATCAACACCGTGCCAGACACGCAATGCCTCCAATGCACGTGTATGCAAACGAAGGTGAACGGGGTGGATTTGGGGCAGAACGAGCAGTGGGGGGGTGATGCACCCCCCCCCACTGCTTCATGGTATGTTTCTTTTCATCAAAATTTTTCATTGATTTATGCCAGGACACCCACACAGAGAGGGTCAACACCACCTGGCAGCCCAATCCCACCTCACAATGAGGTGTTCTGGCACCCCAGACTTAACCGCAGGCAGGCCACCCCCCCCAATCCCACCTCACGAAGACACCGGCCATGTCAATTGATGTGTGCAGCTCTCTTGCGAGGTCATTTTATTATTATTTTATTATTTTATTCGTATACAACAAAATGTGGGGCCACACGTGAAGGGTAAATGCAGCCAATGCAGGGTTAACCTGCCCATCGGGGTTAACACACCTGCCATTGCATGTACAAGGCGGAGCACCCCAGCACCCCAATCCCACCTCACAAATGGTGTGATGCATAGTTCAGGTCTAGCTCCGAAAGGGGATACTAGATAGAGGTCAGCGTAATAGTGACAAAGGGCGTTGTCAGTAATGTCTAGTCAAAAGGGATAGAAATCCAAGGATAAAGAGAAATAAAGAGATAGTTTCTGGTGAAGTCTGGGATTTATCTGACATAATCCGACATCGGGTTTCAACTCGGTGAACGTAACGGTGAGGAGATGAGGCGGGAACGATGGGAAACCATAATAGAGGTTACGGATTTGTGATTGTGGATATGGGAAGTACAAGTCTAAGGGAAACTACAAGGGATCAATTCTGGGGTTCTGGGTATCTACTTATTACGAGTATGTGGGAGTCCTCTTTATACCACTGTGGGAGTGGTCGGGTTGTGTATCGGGCTTGGTGGGCAGAGGGTTCCGAGGGCAGAGGGTTCCAACGTATATTACGGGTGCCGTTATGATCAGTAAGAGAGGGGCTTGGGATTCGGGTCCGGTTTGAGTGCGGACTTGTCTGGAATTGACATGTGATTGCTGTTGGTTTAGGATAGAGTGTGCCAGATTAGGATGGAGTGATGGATGGGTTCGTGGACAAGTAGTAAAGTGCGTCTTTTGATGGGATTCCGTGGCCACAGAGGTTGTACCCTCTACAACAGGCTGGCCATGTCAATTGACGTGTGCAGCACCGTTGCAAGGTCAGAATGGCACAGGGGGGGCTGACCACCAATGGTTCGCAGTTCAGACTGCGTTTTGACTGAAACTGAACCAATGTAAATGGTTTACATCAGTTTCAGTTTCGGTTTGGGATTTTTGTGCAGGAACCGAACCATTCAGTTTTGGTTTGGGGCAAAAAGGCCGAAATCCGGACCAAACCAAACTTCCCCAACACTACATTGCACAACATTGTAATAAATATTTGATAGTATTTTTGCATTATACTGGTATTGGAGTAAAGAATTTGTTTACATGAGTGCAGAGAATTAATTTGAAGACATGAATGTGTGAATGTGAATTATTGATATTTTGAAAATGCAAAGGACACAAGTGAAACAGTACTGAATTGATGTGATATGTGCTGAATTGCTCTGACATTGTCAAGAAATAAAAGTTGAAATCACAAAAAGAATAAGGAAAGTAGTACACCTGATACACTGTGACATCAAGATAGGTGCTTTGGCAGCTACCACAAATGCCATAGCATCCAGCTTAGTGTTGCCTCAGACCGGTTGACCAGGAAAAGCTGATCCCGGTCCTGAACTTTTGATGTACAACCCCTGGTTGTACATCAAAAGTTCAGGACCGGGATCAGCTTTTCCTGGTCAACCGGTCTGAGGCAACACTAATCCAGCTTGATTCTGTACAGTAAAGTAATCAAGCTGGATGCAGTGTGGTGGGAGGTGACTGAAGTGACAAGAAGATGGGAGGTGTGAAGCAATGAAGGGACAGGAAATGGACAGGAAAATGAGTATAACAAAAAAGATGTAAAATGAAAACATATCTCCAATTGGACAGGGGGATACACTTTAGGCAAGTCCGCCATCGGTATAGGAGTATGAAGGGTCACATGCAATCATTTTGGGATGTTGGGGAGTGGATTACATCGGTTCCAAATGCAGATTGTCAGTATGAGCAGCCGTTGGTGAGTGGTATTCATTGGGTTCAAATGCCAGGTGGTAGGACGTTGTTGGGTTCATGGAATATACAAAATATTGATGGTTCACACTCAGAGGGAGGTCACCTCTACAGCGATAAGAAGATAGTCCATATAAAGAACCATCTGGTAAATCATCAAAGAAGTCTGAACAAGAAGATGTACCTAATGTCCCCCAGATACAAGATGATTAACAATTCCCACTTTTTGTGCACATGTAAACTTGGACACACCTGATGCCTTATAAAAATTGCCCCCCAAAGAGCTTGTTTCCTTTGTTTCGTTTCCATCCTTCATTATTGCACATATAGTGCAAGCACATTTATTCCAACCATGATCAGAGCAGTTGCTGCAAGGGGCAGAAGAGGAGGAAGATGAAGAGATGTGGTTTGGACAAGCATCAGCCCAATGATCTTTTGAGCCACATATGATACATTGTTCTGCAACCTTTCATTGTGCAGCAATGATGGGATCAACTACTTCTGATTTGATACAGGGAGTGGGTGGTGGTGCAGAAGAGGCAGAGGAGGACACAGAAGGTTTCAAGGAAGAGGAAGATGTAGAAGACTCTTTTTTTTGCTTTTGGCTTTGGCAGCAGAAGTATTCACAAGAAGTTCACAATATTGTCAGTTGAATTTCCAAACATTTTGTTTCCATTCTGCAAGCATGGTAGGCATGATGGGCAGGCAATAAATGCTAGTTAGACATCCTTGGTTCAAACTGTCTTTAAACTGTCCAATGAGTACCAGATTGTTATAACCTGTATTGTGCTCATATTCATTAAACTTGATGGTGTACTCATCAGCAGTGAGGCTACCCTGTTTAACTTCTTTAATTTTAAGATGCACTGTTGCTGCCTTATCCAAATTTCCAAACAAAATGTGAACATCAGTTTCAAATTGGGCCCAGGTATAGGTAGCCCAAACAATCAACTTCAGTTTATTTTCTGCCCAGGGTAAAGCACTACCAGACTTCATATAGGATAAGCTGAGGAGAACCTTCTGTATCTTGGTATATGCTTGGGTGTGAAGGAATAATTTGCACTGGTGAAGGAACTTGTTGACATGTTCAGCTTTACCATCAAATTTGTCAGGTTTGGCAGCTTTAAGAACAGGAGCAGCAGGAGCAGGGGGAGGAGGTGGAGGGGTGGCAGCAGTGGCTTGAAGAGTAATGATGTTAGCATTAGCAGTAGCAAGGTTATTCTGAAGAAGGGTAATTTGTTGTGTGAGTAATTGCACTTGAGTGGCGAGGTCAGCCATAGGTGACAATGAAGATGAGGCAGTGGGGGGAGGCGTTGAACAGGAAGGTTGACAGGAAGAGATGATTAAGTATGGCATGTGTCACTGGACAATATTGTTCTTGTCATATCAGTTTGCATCAGTGCGCATCAATGTATATTATGTAATTCTTATTTAATTCCCATATTCAGCTGAGGTCACATCTTTGTCACATTGCACAATTAGGGTATAACATGGGTTTGGGCACTTATGTACAGAACAAAATATCCATATTGTTGGAATAACATGGACTTTTGGTGGGTAATTGGTCTTGAAAATTCTTGGCAAACCTATGTCCATCATTCCCATCATTATCCACACTGTATACAATAGATAAAACCCATAAAATATTGCATATAGACCCAAATGAAAAATTCACCCCCTGCCATGTTGTTACGATTTTTACCTCTTTGCCCCTGTCTTTTGCTTTGACAGCACGTGATACCCATTGACCTCTACATTCCCATAAAGATGTGCCAAGTCCCATGCTCTGATTGGACGATACCTTGTTACCGAACTCTCGGGTCAATCCCACATTCTCATTGGACAATACCCTGTTACTGATGACTTGAAGATGCATAACCATTCATACACAACCAGGAGCCAAAGGAACCTAAAGACAATACAATCCAAACCTGACCATTCCGTTCTTGTCACAACCCATGACCAGTGCGCATACCTGGAGACAAGAATACTCCATGACCCAACCACCGATCATACCCAGCAATCGGAATACTCTGGTTCTCCGCCAACCGATCATATGTCCACACCCACATGCTTATGACATTGTTATTGTTCTTTCACAATTCACCTACACGGTTCCTTGTGCCTGTCACAGATGAATGAATAGCCTTGTGCCTGATGACCGATCGACTTTCCTATTTTGAAGAAGACCGACATGTCATCCCAAGCCTCATGGTTACCTTTGATGCCCAGCTCATCGCCACGATTGTCACATGTTCTATTGGCATCTCCACCCTTATGGGCATCTATGTCTATGCAACCTATATTTGGATAACACAACCTCCCCAACAATGACTCAGATATCGGATCCGTCATAGTTGCTGACAACCGATGACTCCTTTGACCTATCTTGGCTGACCATCTTGTTCTTCTACACACGTCACCTCCACATTCATTCGCTTTCTTCTCATCAACTGACCGCCGGTGCTCAGCTAACAACCCGAACTTGCATGTATGACAAGTTCCCTTGATGCTCCACAAAGACTTGCATTCCGACATGTATCATCACCTTTGTGTACCAGTCCACTGGTCAAGAATATCCACACCTAGTCAACATCCCAGTCATCCAGTACCCTGTAGCCAAGAAGGGTTATATGAAGCACCCTTGCTTATCGTACTGCAGGAACCACAGTCTGTATGATTACCAGTGTTCATTGCATCGCCCCCCATCATGGTTCTTCCCCATTCAGTGATTCACCTTCTCCCCTGCCTCCAATGATGAAGCATCATGTTCACCTTTCCATCCCGATCCCGCATACACATACTCATAGTTGTATGCTGCTATTGGCCAGGCATCCACTGCCAATGCAAACCATCAGGAAGACGAACCAATCTCATCACTCCCAAACTAGGAACTCAGCCACATGACATCCACATGGCCGCCTCATGTTCATCATGTGCTCACTGACACATCCACTCATGGATTGTTTCACCTCCTTACCATGAGGCAACCATGAGGCGCAGGGTCTGGACCCTTGATTGCTCCGAACCATTTCTTTGCAATCACTACCTGAAACACTGATGGACATGCTGTATCTGCAGGACAGCCTTATTGTTCTTACATTTCTCTCGGTTTGTACATACAGACCCGGTAGTCTGTCTTTCATGGCATTTCCCTAACTTCTTTGTATTTAAACCTTCATCTTCGAACTGTTCCTCTTTTTCCCTTCCCTTTCCTCATGTTTAGTCTGGTTTCCACCCCCTGGTTCACTTTCCTAGACTCCCTCTCTCCCCAGACTGCTACTTGCTGTATAGTAGTAGTAGACCATGAATACACCATCTCTCCTGTGTTTCCTCTGGTCTGAGCTCAACTTGGTTTAGTTGGTTGTTGCTGGAGCCCGCTGATCTAGCGATCCATAACACATGTCCGCATTTTTGCATACATTATACCCATCGGTTTAAACCCGTGAAACCCGTTGCATTGTGTGCACAATAGTGCCTTTTATCATGCACAATTATATCCAACACTTTGCAGCCATCTTACTTAACATAAAACGCACTTTTTCTCCCTATACCACAAAGTGAATACATGTAAATTGAGTCTATAAACTTCAAAACAAATTGCAGGATCAAAAACCCGTGGGTTACCCATGTTATACCCTATGCACAATGACCAAAGAAGAATAAAAAGCACATTAGTAAGCATTATATAATATTGCTCATTTATATTTAGGATTTATCTATTTGGCTCCTCAGGGAGCTGCTCACAATACTAGGGTTCATGTAGCTCCCCCTGATGATTGAATCAGGTTCTAGATTCATAACCCATTAAAACCACAGGACTTATCACAGGACTTAGAGTGCTAGAAAGAAAATACAAATGTATTGAAGTAGAGAATACAACAAAAAATCCAATCATACTTCAGAGCATAGAATGTTTGTTGTAAAGAAAGTTGGAGGTTTTGATCTCAGACTACTTTCAAACTATTTATGTTATGGATCACTAGATCAGCGGGCTCCAGCAACAACCAACTAAACCAAGTTGAGATCAGACCAGAGGAAACACAAGAGCAAGGGTGTATTCATGGTCTACTATACAGCAAGTAGCAGTCTGGGGAGGGAGGAAGTGTAGATAAGCGAACCAGGGGGTGGAAACCAGACTAAACGTGAGGAAAGGGAAGGGAAAATGAGGAACAGTTCGAAGATGAAGATTTAAATACAAAAGAGTTAGGGAATTGCCATGAAAGACAGACTACCAGGTCTGTATGTACAAACTGAGAGAGATGCAAGAACAATAAGGCTGTCCTGCAGATACAGCATTTCCAGCAGTGTTTCAAGGAGTGATTGCAATGCAATGGTTCGGAGCAATCAAGGGTCCAGACTTTGCGCCTCATGGATGCCTCATGGTAAGGAGGTGAAACGATCCATGAGTGGATGCGTCAGCAGGCACATGGTAAACATGAGGTGGCCATGTGGATGCCATGCAGCTGAGTTCCTAGTTTGATAATGATGAGATTGGTTCGTCTTCCTGATAGTTTGCATTGGCAGTGGTTGCCTGGCCAATAGCAGCATATGACTATGAGTATGTGCATGCAGCATCGGGATGGAAAGGTGAATGTGATGCTTCATCATTGGAGGCAGGGGAGAAGGCAAATCACTGAATGGGGAAGAACCATGATGGGGATAATGCAATGAACACTGGTAATCATACACCAGCAACTGTGGTTCCTGCAGTACGATAAGCAAGGGTGCTTCATATAACCCTTCTTGGCTGCAGGGTACTGGATGACTGGGATGTTGACTAGGTATGGATATTCCCAACCAGTGGACTGGTACATGAAGGTGATGAAACATGTCAGAATGCAAGTCTTTGTGGAGCATCAAGGGGACTTGTCATATATGCGAGTTGAGGTTGCTAGCTGAGTACTGGTGGTCAGCTGATGAGAAGAAAGGTGAATGAATGTGGAGGTGACATGTGAAGAAGAACAAGATGTTCAGCCAAGATAGGTCAAAGGAGTCATTGGTTGTCGGCAACTATGATGGATCTGATGTCTGAATCATTGTGGGGAGGTTGCATTATCCAAATATAGGTTGCATAGATATAGATGCCCACAAGGGTGGAGATGCCAATAGAACATATGACAATTGTGGCAATGAGCTGGGCATCAAAGGTAACCATGAGGATCAGGATGACATGTTGGTTTTCTTCAAAATAGGAAAGTCAATCAGTCATCAGGCACAAGGCTATTCATTCATCTGTGACAGGCACAAGGAACCGTGTAGGTGAATTATGAAAGAACAATAACAATGTCATAAGCATATGGGTGTGGACATACGATTGGTTGGCAGAGAACCAGAGTATTCCAATTGCTGGGTATGATCGGTGGTTGGGTCATGGAGTATTCTTGTCTCCAGGTATGCACACTGGTCATGGGTTGTGACAAGAATGGAATGGTCAGGTTCGGATTGTATTGTCTTCAGCTCCTGGTTGTGCATGAATGATTATGCATCTTCAAGTCATCCAATGAAAATGTGGGGTCAACCCGAGAGTTTGGTAACAAGGTATCGTCCAATCAGAGTGTGGGACTTCGCACATCTTCGTGGGAATGTATGGGTGTCACATGCTGTCAAAGCAAAGGACAGGGGCAAAGAGGTGAAAATCATAACAATTTACAGAAGTGGATTTTGAAACCAGACCACAACTTGACTTATCCTGAGTGGGACCAGGCAGCTAAGGTTGACAATGTTAGGTGTGAGATGGGCCAGCCAAGATGGGCTGACAATACTATTGTTAGGTTCCAACCCAGGAGTGTAATGTATGCTATTTGAGACAGGTGGGCCAGGTGTAGAGCCAGCCTATTGTAATCCATCTGAGACTGATGGGCCAACATTGGCTGGGTTGATTGAGCCTCATCTCAGACCACTGGGCTGACAGTTGGAGGGATGAATGTCACTCGTCTTAGACCGCTGGTGTTACATTTTTGCCTTACCACTGCTTATTCATCACTTGATTCCCACAACAAAGTGCCAAATCCCATGCTCTAATTAGTGTTGCCATGGCTAAGCTAACCTGTGTGCTGGCCAAGTTAGCTTCAGCTAAGGCTAAACTAATTTCTTCATTTTCCTTAGTCGAAGCTGCTAGCCATGCATAGCCAGCTACAGTCAGCTACAGCCAACCATAGCCGGTGAAATGCTAAGTTCAGGTCTAGTACTGGAAAGGGATACTAGATAAGTGTGAGCTAAATGGTGATGGGGTGCAGTCAGTGGATTCCTAGTCAGTTTTATACATCTGGAAGTAAATATATATAAAAGTGATGGTTTCTGGGTAAATCTGATGTAATCTGACGTTGGCCTTGAAGTCAGTGTAGAGGTCCACATGTGTGTGACTCTGATTCTCATGATTTCCCTTATATTCCCCATTCTCCTACTATCATTTATATTTCTCCTCCCCTCCCCTTCATATCCCCTCTCCTCACAATCCTTTCTTCTCATATTTCACCATTCTTCAGTACAGTCCCATTATAGATACTATACAGTAGCCATATAGTGTTCCCTGTACATAGTTACAAACAAGTGAGTTTTGGGTTCTGACCCCACAGACAAGGACTTGCACACCCCAATTCGCACCTACAACGGCTGCAATCACTACATCGGACTCATGATTGACAAGCGTTACAATGTTGGAATGAGGCGGTGATACACATCATACGATCCTGAGCTTTGAATATATGAATCAGACATATTATAGCTCTTCTTCAACATTGTCCTGAACATCCTCGATCTTATGAATGTCTGTGAACTCTTCCGACACAGTTTGACAATGATTGATTACTCTTGACCTCATCACAGCACTAGAACAAAGATATATCATATCGGACTGATCCCACCCCCATCAGAAGACCATCTCCTATATTCTCCATATCTCCTATCCTACCTTCGATCATTTTGGATGTATTTGCATATTAGTTTCCCTTTCTTTTTCAATTTACCTTTCATCTTCCTTTGTTCTTTGTTCTTTATTTTATGTTTCACCTTTTGATTCCTTTCTCCCTTTCCCCTTTTACTTGCACTCAAGTTATAGTCTTGAGTCCTTCAGTCTTCACCCTCTGATATTGTTGTTGTGACCGTGTTCGCGAAGTCACACAGTTGTTTGCAACTGTCGCATCATACATTTTATTGTTCAGAAACTTCATGGTAGTTTCCCCACCTTTCCAAACCTTCATTCGTGTAGTAGCCACCTTTGCACTCTCGCACATCACCTATTTAGTAGTTTTGTTAGGGATCTCCCCTTTTCAGAGCTACTAATAGTGTATCAGCGGAAACAGTGGAAAACATGAAGAAAAGATAAGGATTATGATTGAGGGAGTGGAGTGCAGGTCTACATTGATTGGATTTTTTTTTGTATTCTCTACTTCAATACATTTGTATTTTATTTCTAGTACTCTAAGTTCTGTGATAAGTCCTGTGGTTTTAATGGGTTATGAATCTAGAACCTGATTCAATCATCAGGGGGAGCTACATGAACCCTAGTATTGTGAGCAGCTCCCTGAGGAGCCAAATAGATAAATCCTAAATATAAATGAGCAATATTATATAATGCTTACTAATGTGCTTTTTATTCTTCTTTGGTCATTGTGCAATGTGACAAAGATGTGACCTCAGCTGAATATGGGAATTAAATAAGAATTACATAATATACATTGATCACATTGTCATCTGCAGTGATTTGCATTGATGCGCTGATACGCACCATACGATCCTGGCCTCCAATTCGATATATCTCACAATTCTATGCGATTCACATGAATCCGACACTCTTCGACCTTGTGATCAAGTCACGACTATTGCGATTGCCTGCGACTTCGGAGATCTTTAGTTATCGCATTTCGAAGTATTTCCTTTGTTTCCTTTGTTATACTTTCTTATTCATCATCCCCTATACTCTTCCTTTATGATACATGCACCCCTCTCTCTGATATCCCCATTTAGTATACTCTTTCATCCCTCTTCCTTTGTCCTTACAGCTTATATACCTGCATGTATGAGCCACTAGACAGAGAACACAGAGAACCCCCAGACAATCCAGATACACCGTCCTTCCCCCTTCGTCTCAGAGCCTATCCTTAGTCCTAGACCCAGTCCCTTCACTTTATATTACCTTCTCTCACTGTCCGACCCTTCCATTTCACTGTGACTTTCTTATTTTTATTGCACCTCTTCGATTTTTATCGCAACTCTCTTATTTTTATCGCACCACTTCGACTTTTATCACCACAGCATTTATATTGAGTGTCTCACACCCTTCTATTCCTTCTCTTTCCTCTTCTATCCTAGTGTAGGCTTTCCAAAACTTCCTCGCACCTTTCTTAGCAGTTCCTAGTTAGATTCCCTTCTTACTACCCCCACCTGCGCATCAGCGCACTGATGCACACTGATGCACACTGATGCACTACAATGGCAATACATGCACATTGATGTGCACTGATGCACACTGATGTGCATTGATTTCCTTTTTGGAATTATTGATGTGACATATACTGTGAACTTACACTATATATGGCAAGAGATGTGCATTAATGCGCACTGATGCGCACTGATGCACACTGATGCGCATTGATGCACACTGATGTGCATTGATGCGCACTGATGCAAACTGATATGACAAGAACAATATTGTCCAGTGACGCGCCATAACTAAGCAGAGAGAAAAGGCATGGATTAGTTGAATGAAATGACTAAGCAGAAGGGAATGGCATGTGTGATAATACAGATGGCAAAAGATAAAAGGCAAAAGAAAAAGAAAAAGATAAGGAGGGGAAATACCGTAACAAAAGGCATCCATTTGTTGCATATTGGAAATTTGGTAGATACATATCATGAACCACCACTAATTTTGTAATATCATAGATTATACTGCACTTTTTCAGGTTGTAAATGATATACTGCTTGGTTTTCCTAGGTCTTGGAAAGGTTATGAAAACATACTATAAACATTGATGTCAATCCAAGCAGAATATGTCCTGATTTCCTTTTGAATTAAATTCTGTAAACCTCTATAATTTTTTGTGCCAACTCTTAGCTTCAAGGAAAATAGCTGTAAGGTATCAAATACTTGCAATGCATTCTAGTGTACTCTAATAATCCCTGCCCCGTTCTTGATATTTTTTCTCCAGGGCAGTCTTCATGTCCTTGTCTAAGTTTTAAATTTACTCGGGGGCATCGTCAGATAGACCATATTCATGTCGACAGCCCAATCATTACTCGAAAATCGAGAACGATCTGGGGGGAATGTTGTCCAATTCACTCGCCATCTATGCCAATTTCCCTTGTACGGTTTGCGTGGCTCTTCTTCAATTGGCCATACAATCACTTCCTCGACCGCCTTTGGGGCCCCAGCAACTGAAACAGCATCCATCCAGGCAATTACGGCCCTGGGATCGTCATACTTGACGTTTGAGAACGGTGGGGTGCAGCGCCCAACAGTCGAAGGTGGTGGGGTTAGAGGACCCTTCGGGGGAGTATCGCCCTGGCTTTGATGACTTGCACTTCGCCGTCGACCTGTGTCTCCTTCGCGCCTGCCACTTTTAGGCTTCCCGATGCTAGAATCTGCACAAGGTCCTGCATCACCCCTCCTTTGACCTGTACCGCCCCCTCTTCCACCTCCACCCCTTCTCCCGCTACTTCCCCTTCCGCCACCCCTTCCCCTTCTTCCGCCTCCTCCTCTGCCCTGCCCTCTTCCGCCGTTTCTTCCACTGTCTCCTCCACCGCCTCTTCCACTGCCTCCCCCACCCCGCCTGCCTCTGCCTGCTCTACCGCCCCTTCCCCCACCCCTTCCCCTGGCCGGAGACTTAGTTATTTTTGACCATGCAACGTCGATCAGAAGCAGCTTAGAAAAAAATTCCTTCTGGTCGGAAGTAAGATCAACACCGTGGGCAGTAAATTTGGGAAGCGCGTTTGCAATGGCCAGGTAAGGGTGAGCAGTGGACAGGAGGACGGGCATCTGATCATGAGACACAAATTCGTAGTCGTCGGCCTGGACGCCACCACCGTCGCCGGATTCATTGTTATCGACCTCGTCATTATCGTTGCGGTCATCATCGTTGCTGGTTTTATTGCTGTTGGCCTCGTCGTCGGCCTCGTCGTCATCATGACTGTCGACTTCACCATCATGACTGTTGACTTCGCCATCACCCATTTCAAGATCACGCTGGGTTTCGTCGTTCTGGAGGATGGTGGCTCGGTGTATAGGCTTTTGATGAATAGGCGGAAAAGCAATGAAATTGAAAGTCCTCTTCGATAAAGGAAACTAGGCCATGGATCAATATTACATCTTTTCGAATACACTGGAGAACGCACGTTCTCGTATGTCCAATCCTTCTTCCTCTTAAACCGGGAATGGATGTCGTCCAGAATGTCTGCAGTTGGGATGAGAGCCCAATCGTTGGCGTCATATGAACGATGCCAATCGGACCGCACTGGCAGTAACGTGTAGTAGCGGAATATTACAGCGACACAACATGACGTACAATGTATGAGGTTTTGCGTGGTATCAACATCAAATGTGCCTAGATCTATGCCCCAAAAACATTCGTACTCGCTTATCTGAAGATATAGATACTACCAGTGAGCATGAGCAGGCCTTTCTAAAATCACGAACCTTTGATTCGACTGTTTTTCGACGAAGAACATGGCAAGTATCGATGCAGTAGCCCACAGTTTCTCCAGTCACTAAACAGCGACCTTCATCAAGCTTGGCCAACTTGCGTTTTTGCTTCGTGGGGATTGATGTCTCAGTTCTGGCTCTCTTCCGTGGGGTTGGGTTTGGTTCGTGCGATGGTTGAACAAAATTGTCCGAGGTTTGAGGCTGACTGTCGTCGTCGCTTAGGCTTCGAGCCCGTTTTGCCGTGGCCCGGGGTACACGGCGAGTCGTCGGGTTCGATGGTTGAACCTCGTCGGAGTCCGAGATTTGAGACTGATTCTCTTTATCCCTTCGGCGTTGAGCGGCTTCAGCCTGTGTTGCAGCCCGGGTTACAGGGCGAGTCCACAGCAATCTTATCCGTAAGTCAGGCCGTGATGTGACGTCACTTCCCGATTGGGTTCGCCCAATGCAAGGTTTGGCTTCTAAAAAACACGAGGAACGAGTGTAACTAGAATAAGGTCTATGTACGAATCGAGCGAGTTAAGGTCCGCAGCTTCTTTGCTGCACGCCTTCACTCGCTGTCCTCTAAGATTATCCCTTGCTCACTCTTGAGCAATTGTCTGTTTCTTTCTTCAAAAAACAAAAGAATTCTCCATCTCAATGGCTCGAATCCCTTTTGATCCCGCACTCAACCAGTGCCCCGACTTCGCTTCAGACTTCTTCGCCCCAACTCGCGCCAATTTCATCAATGCCCATATCAACGAAGGACAGGCTGTCCAACTTCTGATCAGCGGCTGGAATGCCAGCAACGCCCATGAGAGACAGCAATGGCAAGAACAACGCCAGAATGATCTTGCTTTCGAAGCAGACGAAATCTTAAGAGACCAACAAGCAGCAGAACAAGAGGCTCTCGTCCTCGCCCAGGAGCAAGACACCCTACGCAAAGACGAACTCAAAAAGAACAAAACGAAGCACATCCCGATACCGGATCGACCAATGCCCACTATCGAGCCTGTCTTCGCCTCCAACTACGCCCTCAAAAAGATGGAGAAAGGCGAGTACCTCGAACTCTGGTACTTCTCGAATGATGGCCTAGACCATGCCATGAAGTCTAACGTCACCGTTGATGACGACGCAATGGTAATGTCCCGAAACCCTGATGGTTCCACATCCTGGGTCTCCGCCGCTGCCTCTAGAGACTCCAATAAAGTTATTGAAGATAAAGACATACCTTGGGAGGATTTCTGCCAGGCAGTACCGAGGATGATAATAGCGATGGAGCAGGCCGACTGGCCCGAGGACCGCGTCATCATGCTCGCCTCTTTCTGGGGGAACCTGCAAATTCATGCACTCCGGTCCTCCCGCGACCCCCTAGACCAAAGGACCCTCCTCCTCTACCAGGCCCGGCAACGCCGACTTTGGCACCTAGCGATCCCCTCCCCTCAAGGTGCCTACAACCTCTCCATCATCAACGAAGATGTCATGCGCAAGACCAAAGAAGAACTCTATTGGGAAATTCGCAGACTCAAAGATAATGAGAGGGATTTTCGTGTGAGTAAACTCCCCCGCCATAATTTCTTACCAATAACTGACTGATACTTTCCTGCTCTCTCCCATATGCCACGACACTTCCATTAAAACTTTACTTATGCCTTCCCTTTGCATTGCGCATGCCCGTTATTGCACCATGCATGCCCATACCTTGCATTACGCATGCCTATTTTGCATCCTGCATGCCTATTTTGCATTGTGCATGCCTATTTTGCATCATGCATGCCCGTGCCTCTCCGTTTTTGCACCATGCATGCCTATCGCCACCCTATCAAATAACTATATCGCCGTGCTCTTAACTGATAGGCTGACCAACGGGTAAACCCAGCACCAACGATTGGGTCCAACAACCCCTCCCCTCGTCGCAACCGAGAATACAGACAACCCGACGACTCACGCCGCAGGTCTGCATCGCCTGTCCGCTACCGCCAGACATCTGATACCCGCTACACAGACCGGAGACCGGATTTTCGATCAGGCGCAGGCAGCAACAGCTACCCTGCCTGCGCCGTATGTCTTGGCCGCCACGCCCACAAAATCATCGACTGCAATGCCCTTCAAACATGGGACCGCCTTCATGCCACTTGTGCCCAACGTGTCAACCGGTCTCTTGTACTCCGCGACGGCCGCCCCATCTGTGTCGATTTCCAGCGAGCTGGAGGATGCACCAGCATCCGACACGACAACCGACACCTCTGCTCTGGGTGCATGCACCTCTCTCACGGAGCACAGACTTGCCCTCGAGCGCAGAAGCCGACGAGCTCTCACTCCTTATAAACCCGACGCCTGGGAAACCCTGCTCAAAGCAGCTGGAATTTGGTCGAAATACTCTCACCTACCCGAGAGCATGCGTGCCGGCTTCAATCTTCACATCCCCACCATTTCGTCCACCCAGTCCCCTCCAAACAAAGAATCCATCACTGAGTTCGCAGAGGAATTCCAAAAGATTGTACTCAAGGAAACAACGAAGGGCCGATACCTGGGACCATTTTCTCGCAAGGACCTTGAGACCCTTATCGGCCCCTTCCAATCCTCCCCTTTTGGAATCATCCCCAAGCCTGGTCGAGCAGGTCACTTCAGGAATATCCAGAACTACTCATTCCCCCACACGCCCTCTTCCCGCTTTCCCAATCCCTCCATCAACTCCCAAATTGATTCTAGCCTCTTCCCCAGCACCTGGGGAACTTTCTCTGTCATATGCCTCCTCATATCGCGACTCCCCCCAGGTTCTCAAGCTGCCACTAGAGACGTCGCTGAGGCTTATCGCACCATACCACTACACCCATCTCAATGGCCGGGAGCCGTCGTCCGCCTGTCAGATGATGAGTTCTCCATTGACACTTCTACATCATTTGGGGTATCCCCTTCCTCTGGAGCTTACGGCTGCGTGGCTGATGCTGGTTCGGAGATTTTCCGATGGAGTGGAATCTCACCTGTCTCAAAATGGGTTGATGACCACGCCTTCTTCCGCATATTGCGAGAACACCGGGAAGAATACAACCGACTCCGCCAAAACTGGAACACTGACATTACCCTCCGCTCCCAGCATCACGATGGCGGTCGCCTCTGGTTTGGGGGGAGAATCTTTGATGACAGAACCCTGGAAGAATTTGACGAAGACTGTTCCACCCCATGCCTTGATCTGTCCTCCCAGTCCCCACGCTCTGCTGATGACCAACTCTACACCTACAACTTTGACGACATCGACCGCATTTCTGATCAACTGGGGATTCCTTGGGAAAAATCCAAGGACCTCCCCTTCGCCTCATCGACAACATTTATTGGCCTTGACTGGAACCTTACCACCCTCACAGTCTCCCTCCCAGAGAAGAAAAAAGCCAAATATCGTGCTACCATCAAGAGCTGGAATGAATCAGCAACACACACCCTCCGTGATGTCCAACAAGTCTACGGAAAATTACTCCATGCCTCCCTGGTTCTCCCTGCCGGACGTGCCTACCTCACCGGATTGGAGACCATGTTGGGCATCTTCGGTGAGAGCCCTCTCCTGCCACGTCATGCTCCCAAGTCAATCCACAATGACCTCGCATGGTGGTCAAACCGACTCGCCCAGCCACTCTTGGCCAGGCTCATCCCTGCTCCCGTTCAACTCTGTGACCTTGGTGCCTTCTCTGACGCCAGCTCCGGGATTGGAATTGCAATCATCATCAATGGCCGTTGGCGTGCATGGCGCCTCATCCCAGGCTGGCAAACCCTTAATGGCAAACGAGATATTGGCTGGGCTGAAGCCCTCGGCTTCGAGCTACTCACCCGTGCAATCTCCGGGCATCCAAGCACTAACCGCAATTTTAGGCTTTTCGGTGACAACAAAGGAGTCGTCGAGGGCTGGTGGAATTCACGGAGCCGGAACACGGCCATCAATGACTGCTTCAAACGAATACATTCATTCACCGAAGCTCTTCAACAACCCACCTCCTTCCACACAGCATATGTCCCAAGCAAACTCAACCCTGCAGATGAGCCATCCCGAGGCATCTACCCCCCCCGCAAGTTCCTGCTCCCTGCCTTTGAAATGCCACCCGGCCTCAATCATCTCATCATCGATACCATCCTCCCATACTCCCCAGTGGAGTACCAGATGCTACGTGAGGGCAGATACCCCCAAGCGATCGCGAAACGCATTGCAGATACTCTCACGCACACTAATTCCTACCAAGCATCTGACCATGATGACATCAACAGGAATCTCCATGAGTTCCACGCAGAATGGAACGATTAACCCCAAAAGACCAATTGCCCCCCTTCCTACCCAGTCCCAGACATCCAGACCTCAACCATACTGTCGAGGTCTAACTCCAATCACTTCACCGCTCCGCCCACACTGTCTCGCTCGTGACCGCCTACGTCTATGGACACCCATACAAACCAGGTCAACACTTGGCACCGATGGCCGCCAGGTACAAATATCTGACGCAGACCTGGACCGAATCCTAGCAGTGATCAGCGTGTCCTGGGCCCAAGGTACCCGAGCAGTCTACGGCAGTGGACTATTAGCCTACCATGTATTCTGTGATCAGCGGAACATTCCTGAACACCAACGCTGTCCTGCTAGTCCCATCCTCATTTTGACATTCATTGCCAATGCTGCTGGTGCATACTCTGGAAAAACCCTGGCCAACTACGTCTTCGCAATCCGAGCATGGCACACGCTACATGGCCAGCCCTGGGCCATGGTCCAAGCTGAACTCAAGGCTGCCCTTGATGGCGCATTGATTCTCACTCCGGCCACCTCGAAGCGCCCCAAACGAGAACCGATCACCATCCAATTCTTAGTCTCTGCCAAATCAAAGCTGAACTTATCACTCCCCTTTGACGCCGCCTTCTATGCCTGTCTGACCACGACCTTTTACTCCCTCGCACGTCTTGGCGAATTCACAGTACCCAGCCTGAAAGCATTCCAACCCGACACTCATGTCAAGCCGTCAGACATGAGCTACAGGACTGATCGCAACAACCTCAAAGTCTCAGTATTTCACATACCCGTCACCAAGACTTCGAGGCAAGGGGAAGATGTCTACTGGTCATCTCAACCAGGTCAATCTGACCCACAGGCCGCCATCTCCCAACATTTCAGCATCAACAGACCCTCCCCCTCTGACCATCTATTCTCCTGGCGCCACCCCGATGGCCTTCGACCCCTCACTCGCCAAGCGTTCATGTCCTCCCTCAAGGACTTATCCAAAGCACTGGGAATGGCATGTTTCCAAGGTCATGGCATCCGAATTGGAGCCACACTAGAGCTCCTCCTCCGTGGAGTTCCCTTCGATGTGGTCAAAACCATCGGCCGCTGGTCTAGCGAAGCTTTCCTAATATACCTACGTGAGCACGCCATCATCATGGCACCCTACATGCAGGGAACCCCTGTCCTCCAGCCTTTCTTGCGCTATACCATGCCCCCGCCCCGTTAATTGATGTGTGAGTGTTCAGCCCATCTCCTAATAATCGGGAATCCACTTCGCTCCACGCGTCGCTGGGCTCCTAAAGCATGGGAGTCGCAGCTCATTGAACTTCCTCTTGATTAGGTTTGGACTTTGGTTTCGAGTTTGAAAAAAACACCTCTCCGTTTTTTCCCCCAAATAACTAGATTGCTATTTTGTAATCACCTTCCACTCTTCGCAAGAGTTTTCTTACATCTGACAAAAACTCTAGCTTGCACGAACATAGATTGGCTTCTAAAAAACACGAGGAACGAGTGTAACTAGAATAAGGTCTATGTACGAATCGAGCGAGTTAAGGTCCGCAGCTTCTTTGCTGCACGCCTTCACTCGCTGTCCTCTAAGATTATCCCTTGCTCACTCTTGAGCAATTGTCTGTTTCTTTCTCCCACCCCCCCACTTCCCGAAACACACATTTATCCCACCCGCCACTCCTCTTAGCAGTTTGCATCTTCATTCAAACTCTTCCTTTGATCATCTTTAATTCGACGCATCGTTCGCTACCAAATCAAATTAGCTCTCTTTTCACTGCTTGGCCCACCCGCCCTCGCAGCTCATTGAACTTCCTCTTGATTAGGTTTGGACTTTGGTTTCGAGTTTGAAAAAAACACCTCTCCGTTTTTTCCCCCAAATAACTAGATTGCTATTTTGTAATCACCTTCCACTCTTCGCAAGAGTTTTCTTACATCTGACAAAAACTCTAGCTTGCACGAACATAGACAAGGACCTTGCATGATTCACCGTCGCTGTCAC
Organism: Hygrocybe coccinea; assembly: GCA_963555575.2. Classification (NCBI taxonomy): domain Eukaryota; kingdom Fungi; phylum Basidiomycota; class Agaricomycetes; order Agaricales; family Hygrophoraceae; genus Hygrocybe; species Hygrocybe coccinea. The sequence goes on along the minus strand of OY741990.2, from coordinate 1,243,542 downwards.
ACGTCACACAGACCGATTGGTACTTGAGTAAAATTATTTTTTAAACTCGATCTAAAAACTGTAAATATTTATTATTTTGAAGCTTGCAATTCCTAGCAGAGCAGTACATGAACAAAAAGCAGCCTGACTTGAAGATGGTAGGACATAATCAATCCTTTCCGGTTCGTTATGGAAGATAGCAGAATAGGGTATCTGAGGTGCTGTATAGAGACACGCGATTGTGTGCTGATACATATGTACTACGGTGCAGTTCACGTAGGAAATGTCCCCAACGTGAATAGTGTTTGCTTTTGCTTACCCTTGGTCTTCTTTCCCTTAGGGAACCCTATGGTTTCATCCTCGACATCCCTATCATTCTCAGTAGCAGTCCCTTGTTGCAATTCGCCGTCACCGCTGCCATTCCCCCAGGCAGACTTCGCGGGCGCCGAATCACCCAATATATTCCTCAGGGATACATTTCCCTTTACTGGAGGCTTTTGTTTTACCGTATTTGATGTCGGTAACTCAGGAAATAATGCGCTCGACAACTTTGGTGGAGGCGTCTGTCTGTGCTTTCCTAATGTAACAGATCCGTTGTCCCTCGGTTCGGGTGAAGGGTTGATAGCTGGAGCTGGGACAGATGATGTTGCACGCACAACTGATGAAGTCCACGGCGTCTTGCGTTGCTGTTGATAGAAGGCTGGAACAGGAGCTGGGCCCGGTATTGGCAAGACTGGTGGCTGGAGAGGTGGAAAACGATCGGGTGGTTTGGGGCGAGGAGCAATAACCAAAGAAGCACTAGCAGCTTGGGCTACCCGATCCCATACTTGTCTTGATGATTGTTGCGAGGCACGGGAAGCTGTCGAATGTTTAGCGTTGAGGACACGACCAGAAGTTATTTCTGCGTAACCGGTGCCACTTCCAGTAGGAATGAGGTCGGGGAATTGTCGTCGTTCCTAGGAAATTTGAGAATTACTGGCATGTTGTATCTATTTTCAAGTACCTCAATTTTAAATCCGTTCCATGAGTTCAATAAATCTCTTCTTTTTTCCTCGTCCTCCAGGAAATCAAGAATAGCATTGACAACGGATGCAGTGTCTTCTAGCTTTTGGTCGGATATGTTCCAAACTGTTGAAATCAAATCCCGTGCACTAGATTCGGACGCAGAGTAACTTCGGATAGCAGCCTCCACAGCACGCACGACGTTCGGCGTTAGAAATTGCAGTCGCGAGGCGAAACCCAGAAGTTTCCTAAGTTATGTGTGTGTAAGCGCCTGCGCAAAGGGAAACAAGACTCACTCAGCTGCAACAGGATCACGGCCAATTGGCGGTGGAGGTGGTGTAGATGAAGGCCGGTGCCCAATACTGGTGGTATTGTTCGAATTCGTACTGCCACCTCCTTCGACAGTTAGAGCTGCCCCAAAGCCTTCCATACGACGATTGATGCCACTAGGTCTTGCACCATCGGAACCCAAGGAGGATGGGTTGTGGTACAACAAAGTGGGCCCACGGTCACGATCTCGTTGCGTTCGCCCACCTCGCCCCAAACCAACGCCTTCAAATTCAAAGTCTGTTGGAATCCTACGTGCATCCTTCTTATCACGGGAAGTCATAGCGGCTCCATGTTCTTCAACCATGTGTGCTTTGAGATCGAGGGCGGAGTTGAAGACAACAAATTTTTGAGCGAGGCATTCAAGTTGAGTGCATTGATGATGAGAGCTGCTGAAATGATTTTCCTGAGAAAGTGGCTGAGTTAAGACTTGGGCGAGATATCAGGAGACAACTTGCCAGACTCTGGTAGTTTACAAAGCTGTGAACAGATGTTAGCGATAGGCGACAAAGAATATTAGAATTACAATACGGACTACTGATCTCTGACACCGTTGCGTTTGCATATAAAGCACTCTTCGTGTCTCTCTCGCATGTGTGAAAATAGTTCGTCATCATCAAAGAAACATTCGCGGCAAAACTCGCAGAGCGGATGTACCCCGCCTTCAAAGCTATCTTTCTGATCTTTTTGAGTTTGCCTACGTAACCGGAATGGTATCGAAGGAAGGTGGATTGCTAGTTGGCCGGTGGAATAGAGGGTGTGCTCGTGCGAGAATACTTTTTTTGCCCGGATACATAGATCGCTACATTTTCAGTGAGTATGAGCACCGGATGGCTGACTGAAAACATGACAACTGACCACATTAGTTTGTTGTGAATGGCGCGAACGTGCAACTTTAGATCGTTCCACCCAGTCGCAATGTAGTCACAGGTAGGATCGGGACAGTTGAACCGTAGAAGAATAAATGTTTCCTCTCTCATCTCCTCTGTCTCGAAAAATATTGAGAGCTTTGGATCTTTATATGGAATTCGATCGGGTGTAAAAGAAGAGAAGGGGACGTCAGAGGACACCGTAAAGATGACGGAAGCTTGGGGATTCTGGAGAAAGAATGAGATGGTGTCTTACGGGAAAGATAAAGTCGACTGACTTACCTTGCAGAAGGTGCAATCTATTTTTTTATACAATGCCCGCAGTCTAAGAGTGCAGACATGGCATGTACGATGATCACATTCGGAGACCGAGTAGTATTTCACTGGCTCTGCACATATCCAGCAGACCGCAACCTCATCCACATCCGCACCAGTGATTTCTTCAGTAACTTTGACATTGCCTCCATCCGAAGACTCCAGATTTGCGGTATGAACTTGTCTTTCTTCACCAGAACTTGCTGCGGCCTTCCGTGGCGAACCCATATTCCCTCGGCGGCCTCTATTTCCTCCTCGTCTACCCCGAGCCTGGTGCATTTGCATTTGCGTAGTTGTTCCAGAAGCCATACCAATGATACTCTTAGATTGGTCGAAGCAGTCAGTTATCGGGTGTGACAGTGTTCGGAACCGGCTTGGCCCCTGCCATCGCGATTATAGTTAGGGTGATTATATCCTTTACGAAACTCGTTACAGTTAAATCTCAAAATCTAATGCCTCGCGGCCGACCTCGTTTATCAGCCGCTGGAAACGACGCAAGTGACGAACGTCGACCATGAAATGGACTGACGACGACAACTGAGCAGATCGTCACGGTGAGCATCAGCCTTCTTTGACCTGTCAATATGCTTATATCCCAGAGAACTGCCTCAGGTCGATTGTCCAGGGCACGAATATGCAGCTTTTTGAACTGAATTATGACGTCTTGTCGTCCATTCTCCCATTAGTGGAGAGGCAGGAACTCATTTGTTTCGTCAGGACATGTCGGTTCGCATACGACATCGCGATGCCATATCTCCTCTTTTCTGCACACCTTTACCGTGATCACAAGCAAGTCCTCAATTTTTGTCTGTTCATGCTTTCCGATCCTCTCAGATGGATCCCGATGCTTCGCATTCTCCGTATCTTGGAACGTGCATGCCTAGAATTTGATCCAAGCAACGGTGTATCTGTTGTCTGCAGAGATCCACATACTAGTACACCAAGGCGTTATGCTTCTCAGCAAGGATGGGTAGGGTCTCTTCTCGCCGAAGTCCTGAAGCATGCTTGTAACCTGAATAGCCTGAGATTGGATCATATTGAACTATTTCTAGAGTGCGCCCCCGAGATTTGTGGTGCCATCATTTTCTGTCCCCATCTGAGAACGGTCTATTTCTCCGGCATGAAGCAGCGCTCTCGCGATATGATGGTGAACATGTTTGGTCTCCGTCATATCGACATCCAGCACGAGGGAGACGTCACTGCTCTCCTTCGCCCGTTTCAATCGACACTTGAGGAAGTCTCATGTAATATTCCTCACACCGATCATCAATCTCTGGGACTGGACAAGGCATATCAATGGCCTCGGGTACACACTCTACATCTTGGCAATCATGACAAAAATAGGATTTTCAAACAGGGACTAGCTCAAGCGTTCCCCAACCTTCGCAATCTGCTCCTCCCTCCACGTGTCGCTCTTTACACGGACACGACGATGCGAGAGCAGAACGAACTCTCAGATTGCTGGCCTCGATTAGAGTACGTCCAAGGAACCCTGGTCGAGCTCTACAATCTAGCATTCTCTTGTCCAATCCGCGAATTGAACGTTCGAGGTGTGGTGTATGCCCACAATCAACGTTCTTCCCCGTCAACCACAGAAATGTTCTTGGATCTTGTTCGAGCAACTAACCCTTTGGCCCTGGCGTTCTCGGTTTCCGAGGCCTTGCTTGATGCAGCCTTCTACGAGCAGTTTTCGCAGTTCGCTCCCCGTTTGAGATTTCTTGAGCTCTCACTCATCTATGGGTGTGCGAGTTTCTGTCAGCAACTAGTAAGCCCCTCTCCCTGAAGCTTCAGGCATGAGCGCTAGGCACAGCATGCTTACATATAAACCCCACGCCCGGCTCATAGGACCGTGTAACGCGCTCATTGAGCAACACTCCTGTTGTATACGTCTCCCTTCGCCTTCTCTATCTAAGCCGCAGCATTACAATTCTAGAGTCAGACCGCTCGATGATCGCTTTATGCATTGCACGCGCTATGGCCTCTGTCCACTTCATTGAACTCCAGTGGCCTGAACCGTACACCACCGACATTCGGCGAGACAGTCCCCCAAGTCACCGTGCATGGTGGAAAGCTAGTTCGGACATTGAAGGAAAGGACAGAACAGTCGAAGAAATCACCGAGGGCATAGGCCACGCAACAAGGCAGAAGTGGACCAAGTATCCAATAAGAGGAACGGTGGAGCGGACTTTGTTGACTGCTTCATGAGAATTTGTTGCTATATTCCTGTCTGCAAACAACCTGACCAAATAACCTCTGTCACAGAGTGCTGAGGATATATGCGCAACGAAGGACCAATTTCCGCTGGCGTACCGCAGATTCAATCATCCTTTGATTTCTCCCTCATCATGATTATCGTCTCAGTTCCGGGAAATTTCATTTAAATAATGAACCTGCAAAGCAAATTCTTTCACCGTTTTTTTTCCTGCGTCAGGCGAGCCCTGACATTGATCCTAACAAATCATAGCAACAACGAAAGGGCATCAACTAGTTATCTCACTCAACACCCATATCCCCATCCATATCCTGATCCACACGTCTAGCAGATGCCCCACCATTGACATCCCTCACCGAGGTAACCGCAACTGAACTCATGCCTAATCCAGGCATATACATCGCAGACAAGGTTCGCAGGCGCCCACCCGGGCGTGGAGGTGACACATGTACATAACTCGGCATTGGCACACGCAGCCCGAGTTCAGCAAACGGGTTGCTGGCGCCAGATGACCCGTCACCAAATATGGATCCCGGGCGGCCGAACGAAGGCGAACTGCGCAGCCGTGGGCTCGTCATGATACCCCCAAATGTCGGCGCAGGACTGATGGGCCGCAGACCCCCTCCACCCAGAATTGCCTGCCACTCGGACCACATGCCAGCGCTCCGCGCTGGTTCCGTGCTTGCGCTAGAAGAATCCAGTGTGGGCGAAGCTATAGGGATAGGGCTGAGAACCGCGTCATGCATGGCCCGCTTAATTGTAGCAATGTCGACCTGGATGTCCTCAAGTTTCGTTGTGAAGCCTTGCAAGGTCTGCATGGACGATTCTGTGCCATCCGTAAATGCACGAATGTCACGTTCTACACGTTCAAGCTCCTCCTCGGGGTAGTGGAGGCACTCGTCATTGTGAATGCCGTTATGGGAGGTGGATTCTGATGTAGCTTGGGAGGACGAGGGGGAAATGGCACCGGGGATACATAGCAATGCTTCAAATCCACGGGCGAGAAGTGTTTCATCCGCAGCCCGAATCTCGAGTTCGACACGTGCGTCCTCAGTGTAGTGGTACAGGTGCTCGATGGCAGCCTGGAGGATGGGGCTGGCGATGGATACAGAGTTGATAGAGGTTTCGGCATGCAGCGACGCTAAGGGTGGGCTAGGAGATGGTGGGACAACCTTACTATTCTTCAGGTCTTGGAGGGCAAGGTGGCAGTCACGGAACGCACGTTGGAGGTCATCGTAGCGGTGGCTAGCGCGTTGGAGGTCTGCGAGTAAGGGATGGGTATGGACCTGTGGATGTTGATGTTGATGGGTAGATGTAAGAGGTGTGCAGACCGCGTTTGATGTAGTGAGAGGATCTAGAATGTCAGATTCATTTGAACCGCTCAAGTGTATGGCTGGCCTGATTGCAGGAGTGACTAGTAATTCTCGTGGTGACGATAGATGCGGTGGAGATTGGTGAAATTCATGTTGCAGAATAGAACTTCCTTTCTCCAGTGATGAGGGTAGCATTACTCGAGGCGTTGTTTGTTCATTGTGTAAGGAAAGCGGATCTGGAGGTGATCTGAAATCATTTGGCGAGGACTCTCCCATTGCTGGCTTTGCCCTCTGCTTCTTATGTGGAGAAGGCAGCTCTGGTAACTTCAAATCTGACAAGAATGCTTCGGAATCTTGCCTTGAAGCCGATTCAGTGCCCCATGTATGTTGCCTTGTTGAAGGATTTTTGTCAAGGAAATTTTTTTGCAAATGACTTGACGGCTCTTGCGGACCTCCCTCGACGTCTGAATATCGAGGTGTGACTGGACCAGCACCTTGTTCGACAGGTAATTGGGCGACAGCCCGTTCCAGCTGCATCCGTCTCTCTGTCTCAACCTTCAACTCCTCTGCGAGCATAGTCACCGCGTCTTGCGCAACCACGATACGCGCAATTGAGTCGGAAGGTAATGATCCACTATCATCACCATCGAGCGAGTCGAGAATCTTGCGGGCATCCTGGATAAACACTCTAAAGGCCAGCAATATGTGCTCCTCGGCCTCGTTCTGTACCCGCTCACGTTCTGCCGTCTCTCCTGCTCGGTGCACTAACCGCCTCAAGCGTTCGCACACGCGGTCTTCGCGACCCACGAGGACGAGACGCAGTGCGACTTCGCGGCGGCGGCCATATGCCTCTCGTGCAATGTCGGCGCTAAGCTCGTCGAGGGCAGCGCGCAGGCGGCTTGTGGAATGAATTTCACGGGCCAGAGCACTGCGGGTATCGTGGAGTTCAGCGGAGAGGGTGTTAAATGTAGCTGTGTGTCGAGCGTTGAGGGCGTTGAGTGATGATTGGAGGGCTGTCGCGGTTGATTGGGAGAATTTCCTGAGAGGGAGTTGGTGAGGTAGGAATAAGTGGGTGGGGATGAAGGATGGGGGCTCACATGTATCGCGAGACCATCTTGGCGGCAGTATTGTCGTCGATCCTGAGACGTTCAAGCTCGTAGAGGGCTTTGGCGAGTTCCATGCGATCATGAGCTGTGCTGGTGCGTTCAGAAGTAAGGTGTGACTCAGAGACGGATAACTTTCCATTCAAAGTTGCGAGTTCGGCTTGGAGTTGAGCAGTTTCTAGATTGAATTCCTCGAGGAGCTTCTGGAGGCCAAACTTGCCTTCTGCAAGGCTGTCGACGAGAGTAATAGTGCTGGAATTGTTCCTCAAGGTGTCTGTGGGAAGTTGGGTAGACTGGGAGTTCGGCGTTGGACGGCGCTCCATGCAACGCACGAGGTCTGCGTACTCGTGCACAACATGGTCGGATAATTTGCGCTCTTCCTCAGCTGCCCGTACGCGGTGCTCGAGGTTATATTCACGAATTTTACTCTCCTCCTCGCGAGCACGGCATGCGGCCGCAAGGGCGTATGCGCCCTCAGCGGCGTGTTTTGCCTTGTAGAGGTCGGCGTGGGCGTGGGCGAGGTCAGTAGTACGTGCAAGAAGGGCAGCCTCTGTGAGGGAGAGTTTGTCGGAGACGCGCCGAAGAGCAAGGGAGAGCTCCTGGGCATGGATGGTAGCAGGATGGGGTGTGGGGTCTGGTGTAGCACGGAGAAGAGCTAACTCTGCGCGCAAGCGAGTGTTCTCCCGCTCGAGGGACTGGGTGCGTTCGAGGGCGCGGGAGTTGGCAAGGGAGTGATGCTGGAGTTTGAGAGAGGCGGTGTGGGCTTCTTGCTGGAGGTACGTGGTGAGATGGGATTGGAGTATTGTGGGGGAGACTGCACCTGGAACTGTGCGAGAGCAGCACGGAGAGTGGTGAGCTGGATGGCGAGGTGGTCGTCGTTGCCATGGTGGTCGTCGTCGTGCTGAACGACGAGCATGATGTTTTGTTATGTTTGTAGTATAATTTTTTTTTCCTGTTCCCAACCTGAACGATGGCCAATCCGCCGTTGTCACCGTTGTACCCAACGTCGACGCATTTCCAAGTTTTCTACGACCACCAAAGACTTTACTATCAAAACCACCACCAAAACATTCTTCCCTACCACCCGGCCCAGTACTCACCCTATCCCCCTCAGTTCTCATTTCCCCTGCAAAAACATATCCCAATGATCCCACCGCCGGTCCCACACAACCCAGACACCCGTCCACCACCACCTCCCAACCCACCCCCTTCTTCCACCGTAATCTCCCCATCACCAAAGCCCATCAGCAACTCCCCCGAAAAACCCCCGCCCGTCAAACCTTCCTCCCCCGTCGCCTCTCCTTCTCTCCCTGAAGTCGGCGGATGGGCTATCTGGTCCCGTCGCCCCCAAAATCCATCTCTTGCACCAGGCATCATCATCTCCACTAACGCCCATCCCCCACCCGATGTCATCCAGTACGCTCTTGACCTACGCACTCCACCCCCATCTCCAAAGAACACGCCCCTGCCTACACCTCCATCTCCTGAAATCGAACACGTAACTCCCGACTTACTCGACCAGCATCCTAACCCAGTCGTACCTGAACAAGTCACGGACCCTGTCGACCGCGATCGTGACCGCGACATCCCCTCCTCTTCTGAAACGACCGAAACTACCCCTGCTGGCTCCATTGTCCCCGACATCTCTACTCCTGGCTCTCCGCAGTCTACCAACACTTCCATTTCCATCGCAGGGACATCCTCAGGCAAGACAAATCCTCCCACCACTGCAACCACAGTCGTCAATATCCCCACAGACTCTGGCCCAACCCCACCACCACCATCCACCGACGATGACGTTCCCGAGCCAGAAAAACAACCTCCACTACCCTCGCCACTTCCACCTCCCAAAAAGTCCTGGGCATCTCTTCTACGTCCTCCCACTCCCTCATCATCAATGCCCAAGAAACCCAACAGCCTCCCAACATCCTCTGTCGTTGGCTTCTCTGTCCCCGCATCGCCGCCCCAGCCAGTAGCCGCCGTGTCCTCGAGTAGACGGTCGGAGTTGCTTGCCCTCCTCACCATCCCTGTCGCTGGCGTAACAACTCTAGCGCCCACCTTCCGCCCGCGAGGCCTCCTAAACAGTGGGAACATGTGCTTTGCCAATGCCGTACTCCAGGTGATGGTTTACTGTGCACCCTTTCACAGGCTATTCACCGAGCTAGGGCGTGCCCTGGGACCTGGGGGTGCAGCAGCGTCCCTGGGTTTAGAAAACAAGGACGCTGGCGGGGGTGGTAGTGTTTCTGGGCGTGGGGCACCATTAGTCGATGCAACTATTGAGTTTTTGCGGGAATTCGCCGTAGAAGATGGGCGACTGAAAGAACGGGAGAGAAATCTGTCAAGAGAACTTGGTCAAGGCCAAGGGAAAGGGAAGGATAGGGAGGTGGATAAACATAGGAGGGGCGAGGAGGAGGAAGAAAGAGTAACTGAGGCATTCCTCCCTACCTATGTCTACAATGCACTCAAGGAAAAGAAGCGCTTTGATAGTATGCGGGTGAGTCTTATGTTATCTTTGTGGGGCGATAAAGTTGAACACACTGGGGAAGGGTGGGCACCAGGAGGACGCGGAGGAGTTCTTTGGTTTTTATCTGGACGCCCTTGAAGAGGAGCTCTTGTCTATACTCAACACTATTTCCCCATCCCACAACCCCACCAAGGCCACCCAAGCCCGTGCTCATACGGATGAACGTGAGGAGGCACCGTCACAAGAAGATGGGTGGCTCGAAGTAGGCAAGCGTAATCGCATGGTCGTGACCAGGACTGTGAGTACCAATGGCCCCTCTTCCTCTCCTGCGCAGTCAACAAACTTGCACACACGAACAGATCAAGTCGGCGGAATCTCCCATCTCCAGGATATTCGGGGGTAAGTTCCGCTCCACCTTACGCGCCCATGGTCAGAAGGATTCCGTGGTGGTCGAGGATTGGCGCGCTCTCCGGCTTGATATTCAGGTAGGGATTATTCACCCCACTGATCTCCTTCCTCTAAGTCTAACTGACCCATCATCCATGATCCCCAACAGCGCGAACAGATCCACACGATCCAGGACGCGTTGGCGTATATCTCGCACCCGGAGACAGTGCAGGTGACGCCGCCCGCCCGACCACCGGGGGTGACGATCGAGGCGAGCCAACAGGTACTCATCGAAGCACTCCCACCGATCCTGGTGTTACACCTCAAGCGGTTCTTGTACGACAAGGGTGTCGGCGGTGTCGTGAAGCTTGGACGGCAAGTTCGCTTTGGGCCTGAGCTCGAAATCAACTCTGGTATGCTTTTTCCTTTTGTTGAAAACAGATTTCTTGGGAACTGGTACTGATTACGTGCCGCAGAATTGATGGCGCCAGCTGTGCGCAAGTCTCATCTAGCGCGGTACAAGCTATTCGGAGGTATGTAATCTTATTTCACCCTCGCATCATTCGCGTTCTTTATCATGGAATATGGCAGTGCTTTATCACCACGGTCTCTCCGCATCTGGTGGGCACTACACGCTAGATGTCTTGTATCCGGAACGTTTCTCATCTGGCGCGGGACGTGCCCGTGAGGGGTGGGTTCGTATCGACGACGACTTGGTGGTCGATGTGCGGCCGGAAGACGTATTTGGGGGTGTGGAACGGGATGACCGATGCGCTTATTTGTTGTTTTATGCAAGAGTTGGCGGGAATGGGAGAGGCTGAGTGGGGACTGAGACGTGGATGTGGATGCGGATGTGATGCTATGTGGTCGGAGGAAGAGACCTAGATATAGATGAGAGGGGAACGTCGGCGTTGCTAGCTGGATTCGCGTCTGTCCATTGATCACGCATGGCATTGCTTCAAGTTGTGCTGGTCATGAGGAATTCTCAAGGTCTTATCCACCAAGTTGCTGTTTTGCTTTTCATGATGCCAGCCACATGTATAGGGCTTTTGTAAATACTACAAGGAGTAGGAGAGGGAAGACATTTTACGAACAACTGCTCTGCAAACCAAGCTTGGTAGGCTGCGTGGATTGGGCATGGCTTGTGGACAAATGGGAGGGAAAGAGATTGAAAATTCTTTCATCACGACGTCTTGTGGGCATTACATGCCTTCGAGATGAAGAGTGGGGATAGAGGGTTCACTTGGAGGGAAAACAATTTCACGCGTATGTCGCTCGTGCTGAAAAGTGTAGGAGATGCGAACTCGTGCGCCCGGCACAACTGTTAGCGCCCCGCATTCACCCCATCTGCCATCTAGACCGTAGGCTATGATACCAATACCTTCTGATGCCCAATCAATGCACTCGCTTGTGGAAGCGCCTGGGCGAGCGATATAAAAGTTCCAGGTGTTACCTGAAGGCCCGTTGGGGCAGGTAGGATGGTAAAAGACTTTGATATTATCGAATTCAACATTCTTGCACAGAATGTCTTGCTTGGGGCATTGAAACTGCGATGACCGAGGGTTTGGTTAGGATCAGGTGCAAAAAAGTTGCTCAAGCAACGCACGCCTATCTGAACAGCATCAGGATGGAGAGTTTGTTTGACATACTCCAGGTATCGAATAGCACCGGCGCGGTCCCCTGACATGGAGAGAAGTGTCTGCAAAAGCATCTGCTTTTCCACTTCAGATGTGATGCGGTCAGAGGGGTATTGCATGGCAGAAGCATATACGTTCCAAAGTGCCTCATCGTCCTGATTGGGATATGAGGTATACATCCAATGATATTATAACATTGCGCACCACTGTAGAGGTGAAGCTAGCAGAGGAGAAGTTGTCGCAGGAGGAAGTCATGATGGTTGAGAGTTCAGGTTCAATTCAACCAAACATCTGTCCGACTCAGCTTTGCCAATGCCATACCACTTTCTTGGGTCCACTGGTGTATTACGGCCAGGACAATGTCAAAATGATATCTGGATCACGCAAGGGGACCCCAACAACCCAGTTCTTGGGGATGCTAGGATCATTCTACAGGCGACTAATCCGATGCTCGGTATCATATACTATGAGCTCTGGGATCCTCTGGCAAATGCTTGGCGAGTCTGGCCGATGCCACCCTTTTTGCGGGCCATAAACACTGCTGTCAACCCCTTCGTACCTCTGGTCCCCTTCGTAATTGCCAACAACCTACTTACGAACCAACTCATTGCTGTCCCGATAATCACGGTGTATCAATTTCCCTGGAATACCACATTCTATCTTGATGTCAATATCATGGGGGTCCGGCTATTTTATATTCCACATGCCAAACGCCAGGGCCATAACACATACCTTAATCCTCGCCCCAGTGTGCCACGATGGGTGGGTGTGGATAGATTGAAGTGGGCGGTGCAGATCAGCCAGTTCAGAGCAGCTTGGCTCTAGTACTCCGAGAGTGAGTTAGAAAAAACTTAAGTCTATTCCTCATGTTAATAATGCCATGAATTGAGCAGCACTACTGAAGTTTATCATTTCTAGTTTGTAATGAAAGATTTTTGTTACTCGACTTATATGAACTGATATGCCTGTTTTCAGCCACAATACCTACTCTACGGTCATTCAACTGTCTCTACGGTCATTCAATTTCAGCTGGATTCACATCAACTTGGGGCTTGGGCCAGAAATTCCTTAGACATTCAATTTGCCACATCCAAGTTTGCAGTAAAGCGTGTAGTACATAACCCCCAATGAAAAGTCGCTCATTCAATAATATTTTTTTATGGCAAATTCTGTTTGACTAGCAGTACCAAGACCAAACCAAAACCAGCACCGATCACCGGTTACTGCCTATACCAATGCCAATTACACACTTGACTTGGACGGCGTGCCACCAGCTTCACTACATCGTACTCCCGTCATTGTGGCCATAGGTACCGCCACACACGCGTAGATACAGATCCGGACAAGAGAGACAGGCCGTGTAAACACCAGCCTCCTCCACGGTGGATCCCACCCGATCAAGATGAAGATCATCACGATCCTGTCCCTCCTGTCCCTTTCCTCAACCACAACCCCAATTGTGATGATCCCAAACACAACCCTGATTACGACTACGACTGTGATCCTAACCGAGAAATCCCCTCGTCCAAGTCCAAGTCCGGGTACAGATCGAGTCGCGACACCGGCGGCTGGGCGGGCGACGCGTGCAGACATCCCTCGGATTGAAATTCCTGTGGGGGATAATGGTGGTGGTGGCAGAGCGGGAGTGAGGGGGAAGGGGGAGTGCCGGTGATTAATATCCAAGGTCCACCAGGATCAGGATCAGGATCACGACCAGGTCAAATATCTATTTCGGCTCCAGATGACAACACTTCGGATGCCACACATTACCACAGAGCTCTCTACCACACGCACCCATCCCGACGCGTTGCACCACCGGGGGTGGCCTTGTATGTGGTCTTTGCGCAATCATTGGTGGGGGTGCGCTGACATCCTGGGTGGTTCCGGTGTATCATGCGTGATGGATTGTTGGGCATGTTAGTTCGTATGAGAGTGGGGGAGGTCGTATTGTCATTTGGATTATCATGAGGTGTGTGTCCCCTCCCTCTCCCCATCTGGCCCGACATCGTTTCCATTATCACCACCGCTATTACCATTAGCATTAACTTACCATTAGCATTACCATTGTTATTAGAATTATCAGAATTGTTCTGACCGTGACGTTGACCATAACGACGTCCACGATGTGGCTCTTGTTGATAAGAATGCGGCGGCCATGCAACCCAAACCACATTATGGTCTGCATAAAACGAAATTCGCTCATCCCGTTCTTCAGGCCTCAGCAACTGCAAACCATCATCGTTGACAACTTGAATGATGGGAGATCCAACAGAAAAGAAGAGGTGGATCCGAAGAAAGAGAACAAAGTAAAACAAGCCCCACGCACATAACCTGTTCCAAACTGTTTTAAACATTCCTTGTAAACGAGTAACTGGATCGTGATGTGTGGGAGGTTGGCATCAATCTCTAGATTTGGCTCTGGTCTGATGGCAGAGTAGTAGCGAGAGTTTTCGTGATATTGAACCGCGGGGCCAATTCTGTTCCAGGTGGAAAAAACACGTACAAGAAGGTGACGTTGGATACAACTTGCAGGGCAAAAAATACGCAAAAAACAAGGGATGCAAGACGATTCGGAGCGGATAGGAAGATGAGAGCTTAAGAGGGAAACACAGAAAAGAGGCCATCTAGCGCCCACTCTCCAAGCAAGATGTTGTTGATACCACTACCGATGAAGATTGTTGTTGTGTCTCAAAATTATGCATCTAACGAGAAAACCGCCAAGCTCACATATTCGCGGACCGAACCGTGGACAGTCTAGTTTTCTGCACGTCTGAGCGAGGTCTTGCTGGTCGTGCGCGCCATGGCTGTTTGCAGCTCTTGAACGAGAACAGGCGGTGGTGGGTGTCGTGGGCGCCATTCTTGTTTTTGGCGCGACTCTTGAGGATGGTGGTGGACTTCCGAATTGGACGACGTAGTGGAGGTAACACTTAGTACGTCTGTTACACCCTAGGCACGCTTAGGATCCGCCTAACCCGGTTTCCCAAGGGAAAGCGACATCCAATGGCCTGAGGTGCAACAGCCTGAGAGGCGTGCGGACAAAGGTATACGAAAAGATCCCTATTGAAGGAGTATAATGACACGTGATGGGGGATTAAAAAGTTGGCCACCCGCAAAAATGAAGGTGATGGTGATAATGGGAAGACTTCTAGGACCTCGACCATGGCAGATAGTGGAGAAGTCTTATGGACCATTGTATAGATGCGAATTCCCAGGCCATCAGAGGTAGCCTGAACCTCAAACTTGCTAATCGTGTTTAAGAACAACTGGGATGCAACTGGGAATGGATCGATGGGCACACAAGTACCATGACAGTATTTGTGCTGTATGTTAACAGAAATCGCCCCCAGGTACCAGATAAACAATTTTGAACTCGCCGGGAGCCACATGTGCCAGATTTGAATTTCGACCAACCCAATGACGGAAGATACGACTAATATGTGGAGAGCCTATTTCGAGGATCTATGGTTTGGGCTGCGCGTCTGAGAATCACTGTGAAGCGGAAAGGGGATGTGACCGCGTGTTCAAGTTCTGACATAGTCATTTGTAAAAGGGAACTGTAGGAAAGAAGACACGATAAATCAAACATGCTTGACGACGCAGTTCGATCCAGAGTTGTTTCTGGTTGCAAACGTGTCTCAGTGTTTTGGAACACTGAAAAGGAGCAAGATCAATAATGGATTTGTAACCATAGGCAAGAGCCTACTCACGACACGAAGCACCCGTACATCATGCGGACCACATGAAATTTTGGAGAAGAAAAACTTGGAAAAAGTAGAAGAGGTTCCGTAGCATGATTTTTCAAGTCTCGACGAACGTATGGTGGTTAACAGAAATATTACATAGATGACGTTGAATTTCTACCTCGGGTGGGTGTCGTAACCTTTGGTCCATGTCTTTCTGTACGTGCGTCCGAGTTGGTGGAGTCACTGAGATTTGTAATCCACCTTTTTCAAGTTGTTGCCGCTCTCGTCCAGTGACCACCATGGCCACCTCCTTCGCTGCGTATGCCTCGCAGTTTCTGCACAAGCAACAGAATGGAGCATCCAGTCTGTCGTCTTCGCAACCTATGTTTTTCTCATTCACCACCGACGATGGGTCTCGCGCAGGCCATGACTTAGACACTGACGTCGACGACGTCGACGACCCACATCTTCGAACCAGTGACCTTGAAGCAAGCCGTACATCTCGCAGAGAACCTCGGGGCTCCCGCTTTGAAGAAGACGACGACGATCCATATCTACGGTTGGATGAGGACGAACTGGCTGGAGGAACCTCCAAATTTACCTCTCGGTATGACGCGCAGTCAGTGCCCTTCATCAGGTCTCCCGAGTTATCAGACTCTCCGAAAGGCTGGTTGGCACATCAAACGTTTCCTCTCCAGAGGTCACGCTCCCCGTCCCCATCGCCGTCCTATTCTTCCGACTCCTCTCCACCTCCCGACCTTGTTAACCCCGCACCTGCTCGTGCTCAACCCCTGCCGCCACCACCTCCAACTCATGCACCTGTGTCACTTTCTCTCACAGATTCCCTGCTACCTCGAGACGGCAATTCACGTCCCGTCGACGTCTTCTCCTTACTCGATCCGCGTCACACTCCTCGTGGTCGACGGAAGTACAACGACTCTATTTGGACGGCAATTTGGTGCACAGGTGTCTCATTATGCCTTTTATCTTCCTTCCTCATTATCTTTCTTGCCCATAAGCCATCCCGTCACTCAGACATCACGCTCCCATACACTACATTTCTGCACACTGTTCCGTTGCTCACTATCTTGACATTCTTGAGTGCATTCGTAGCATACGTACACATCTTTCTCTTGCAGATCTTTGCCAAGCCTGTTATGATCGCGACATCCGTTTTTATACCTGCAACTCTGCTCATTTCTGCAATTTGGGCATTTGTGGGGAGTTTCATGTGGGATTCCAATAAAGATCCGACATGGGGAGAGACCATTGGGTATGTCTACTCCATAATTCTCTATGTCATCCATTTGACCGTGAACTTGTATCCCAGTCTCCGTCTCTTTGCGCTGGTTCCTCTCGTGCTATCACTCTTCACTGCCCGTCGGCTCATCAACCTTCCAAGCGAGATACATACCACCTCCTCGACGCTGACCCTAACGACTCGTCTCCTTCTTGGCAACCCGTTTCTTCTGGCCCTCTCCCCAGCAATCCTTCTCAGCACCTTACTAATCTCTATTCCATTTCTCACCCTCATATTCCGCCTCCTCCTCATTGGGTATTTCAGTGAACGAGGCGCAGACGGAACAGTGGAGTGGCACGTGCAGGGCTGGGCTGATTGGGCCATAGGGGTGACTGTAGCGGTCTGGCTTTGGAGCTGGGGTGTCGCTCGGGGCGTTTTACGAGTAACGTGCGCGGGTGTTATAGGTGCATGGTACTTTGCAGAGTAAGTTGCACGAGACTCTCCTCTAGATTGTTATCCAAGACTGAGTTAATACCCTATTCAGCCCAGATGCCCTCCCACCTCCTCCGACCTCAACACACACGATCCACGCTGCAATCACCCGTGCCACTTCCCCATCTTTTGGGACGGTGATTCTCTCCGCTATGCTCCTCACCGTCATCCGCCTTCTCAGCCTTTTCACACTGTTTCTCCGTCGTGTGCCCTTCTACGTGTCCTTCCATTGGATCGCAGCCGCAACAGGGATGGGCGTCAGGATGCTCGAGGGCGTTACGACTACGCTGAGCCGTTACGCGTTAGTGTATACTGGATTGACGGGGGATGCATTCTTCGTGAGTGCGAGACGCGCAAGAGCGTTGACAGATGCGTCCGCTGCTGCGAAGCACAAGCGTAGGTTCAAGAGTGAACGTATGTCCGACATTCCCACGGGTTCCATCTATTTAATATTTACTGACGCCCCTGCCATAGCCCCGTTGACCCTGCTCACTGTGGCACCTCTGACATTAAGTTTCCCATTTGCTTTGACGACATATCTCTTCGTGGCGCATACGTTGAATGCACCAGAGGAAGCGTTGGGTGCTGCAGTCTTGGCGGGTGCGGTGACAGCACTTGTTGGGCTATTTTGTGTGGGGTTAGTGGAGGATACGTCAGTCTTTTTCTTCCACCTTCTTGATTGTCTATGTCTGATGGGCTCGATATGGTTAGAGCGGACACACTTTACCTGTGCTACTGCATTGACAAGGATGCAGGCGATCGACGGAGACAGGAGGTCTTTGCGGCTGTAAGTTGCCTCGTTCATTGCTTGCTTCCTCGGTGGTGGTAATATTTGACTGACTTGCTTTATTAGTTTGAATATGCCAGCAGTACTACTACAGCTCCTTCGCGCCGACTTGTGTCTTCCCCACGCCCACGTGCACAGGAACACGATCACCAGCCGCAGCATCGTACAGTGCCCATCGAACAACTCCACCCCCGCGAGCAGTTGAAACCCACACCAGACGAGGATCTCGATCCATTCGAACAGAGCTACATGAGCGATGATATACGCATTCGTCCACGTTCCCAAGAACGCCAACCTACCCAGCCCCCCTCACCACAGTTTAACGTGGAGGTCTCTCCGCGACTTGGCACTAGTTCGGAACTGCATGCCGGCGTTGATGACGGGGGTAGAGCTGGAACTACGTCTGCGGAGCTGAATAGGAAGGACGTGCTCCCGTATTCCGTGACTTCTGAACTTGAATCTGAACAGGAGGAGGAAGGTTCACAGATCTTTCCGGGATCGGGGTTCTTTTGAGATAGAATGAATTGGCGGTGGATCTGGTATTTGAATCTTGGTCGCAACTTTCTTTCTTTTTTTTTGGTGCTTCGGATAGAAAGGACTCGTAATTGTTGCTTGAACAATTGCATATCTGGTCACAATCATGTATCTACAGAATATCTTATGTAAATAAAAGCATTTCTTGTTCGATTTTTTCTTTCTTTGGGGGTGGGTAATGGTTAGGTATAGAGCGGAATGACTGAAAACGACAGCTTTAGCAGATTACTGCGTTTTCATGAAATTCTGATCCTTGATACGCTGCCGATTTTCCTTCCTCTTTTGCACCTTCTCTGCCTTCCCACCAGGTCCATCGTCAGGCCATACCTTTGGTTGTAGGAGCGTCCACAACCAGGGCGGGTAATCTTCATCTGGGAGAGCCAGCACTGGCGGCTGCCCTTTGAGATAATTGAGACCCGAGAGCACAGTATTCGGAGGACATGATGATTTTGGTACGGCTGCTGAGGTATACAGTGTGTATTGTAAGTAATCCGAGGCTTTTAAAATGTAAAGGTGTTGGAGTAAAACGAACATGCTGAAGGTGAACCGCTGGTCGGAGCTTTCTTTGCACTCTCTACAGGCTTGGGTGCCTTTGGTGCCTTGGTTGAATATGCCCGATTGCAGAAGAAAAGACGTATAATGGCAGCTGGTTGATGTGATGATAGTCGAAAGGGGGACATAGTAGTACTACTGTTCTTTACTCTAGATAACGTAATTCTTAAGCTTTTTTTCCTATCATGATGCACGCCGTACTCAACGTCATCCCAAATGAGTTCCAAGTCGAGTTGCAGATAACTTTGCCTCGAGGCCATCATTGTGACGACAACACAAAATTCTCCATGGTGACTGGGGATAGCAGTGAGAACACTTTCACTTTGCAATATTCGTCCTTTGATCCAAACGGTCACTCGGTACATTCCAGGAGCTGGATGCTGTACGAATGAAAGTTTGAGATGATTTATGGTCATCGTGGAACTACCTTGGGCTGCTCCCTCAAATCGTCGACATCGCACAGTGGCTCATCTTTGATATACACTATCAGTCTCCCGAAGGACGAGGATAACGTGCTCGTCCGAGTCGATATCGCCATATCCGATACACACATCTGGGACAATCCAATATTAGATTCCAGAGGTGTGTACAAATAATGCTTTATTTCGGTATATATGATCTACGTGCTCACCCCAAGACCCCACTTTGTAGAGCCTTGAGCGGATGCTCGAGCAGTGCTACACAATGCCTGTATTATTAAATGAGCTTTGCTCGCTGGCACGCACGCCGTCTGCTTAATGACAATCGTTGTAGGGATTACTGCTCCACCCTGCCTCCCCCCGGGAAGCATCCGTCCTCATGATAATAGTTTGATGGACTCGCAATCAATAATGACGTAAGAGTCTAGAAGATCGATTTTTTTTTGTGCAAGCATATCCAAGAGAGCACAATCGGAGGATTGTGCTAGCGCTTCCCCGTTTGTATTATATTGATGGATTCACATGTGGGGGGCAAGAAAGTATACATTCTTGACTTGTTCTCCGTCGATTTTCATTTTTTTTTATGGCAAAATTAGCTGATTTCTTTCTTTCTTTCTTTCCAGGCTTTCTGGAAAGTTTGTTGTATGAGAACACGGGGGGGGGAGTGAAGAAGTTCATCCGTGAATCTACTATTTCTCACCGTGACCATCTCTGACGAACGTGTTTGAAGAACTCTGGACTACGGCGTCATCCCTGACGGATTGTTGTTGCGGAAGCAACAAAAAACAAAGGCCATCAAAATTCTGGGAATCTTCGAGAGAAGGGGTGGGGGGATCTCACTGATCCTTTACCCTTAGCCAAAGTTGAGTGCATATCGTAATCATGTTGATGATCCACATGGTGACCTTCGTTTTCAGGTTGAACGAAAAGAAGGAAAGAAGAAGCCAAAAACAAAACCAAAAACCAAAAAAGAACCATTAAATTTGTGGTTATCAAGGGGTGGAGGGGTGGTTCTTACACCTCCCACATCATGATTCGGGATGGTGTTGATGGGTTGATCCTCGCCTTCATCGATCTTCCTCTTTTTTTTCCCCATCCCGTGCAGGAGGAACCTCGGAACATATGGAATTTCAACAAACTGAAAAAATGGTATCAAGTTATTTTTCAGTTATTGTGAACTAACAACGGTAAGCGTAATTTCTTTTAAAAAAAAACACAACGATGCCTAATAACATTATTAGGTTGGGCCAAGGAATAAAGCATTCCAAGGGAAAGGGGGATTGGGAATGGTGAAGATCATGGTCCCGCCAGATGTAAGGTATGATAAAGGACATTCGGAAAGGTTTTCGTGTATGTACTAGCTCATCTTTTTAAGGGGGAGAAAGACCGGTAGTGATATGTGAGTTTTAGGTGGAGGTAGATGCCATGGGGGGACTCACTCGGGGGTATTAAAACGAATCCAATACCCTCTTCGTCAGTTCAAGGCAGCCTGTTCACTGCGTTTCCACTCTGGCGGGACGATGTAATCCGTACTGGGTTTACGCTGTCGACAGATAAGATACCAATCCAAAAAATGACGAAATGACGGAGCGAACCACTGGCACAGCGGAAACCAGCGCCACAGCAGATGCAACGCAGACTAATATCTGGTACAACTTCATTGTTGGTTGCGGCAAGTGTTCGTGAAGAAATTATTCAACTGAAGAGTTCAGGAGATCGTGGGGATGATAGGAAAATGCGAATCTAGGGGGGCTTTTATACTGCGGCCGTGTCGTGGTGGATGCCCGTTGATAAGCATTCATATTCCATATTCCTCGGGAATGATCCATCTTGACTACCGTTACTTCTAGACTTGGACACGCGCCACCCCTGAAGGTGTGCGATACGGGAGCGGAAGTGACTATAACTGGCAATACAAATTTTTTAGGGTCGAGAAATCACTCGACAAAATCTATGCGTTGGGTGCGTTGAAGACAGAGGGGAAATTTTTTCAACAAAAACCAACACGAAAATTTACTGGTGCGCTCTGGCTTCATCCTGGAGACGATATTCTGTGTGCTGAGAGCGTTAATATTTAACGGTTTATTGACGAGAGTAGTCACCTGAGGATGTCACCTAGACATGATACACGATCGCTATGGAGGCAAGGACCCGCAATGACACAAAAGTCTAAATTCTGTGCGGTTGACAACCGTTTCAGAATGCGTTATCTTTTTTTTGAAATGTTGGATTTTTTTTTCGGTACTTGAATATTTGGATGTCATGTCGATGTATATCGGTTGCAGAATACAATACATCACGTGGGATGTAAAGCCACGTTCCACGTGATAATAACGGTTTTTCCTGGCGTCGAGATACCTACGTAGGTTCTTTTTGATTAAGAAGAAGGAAATATATAACGCGCTGATATCATCGTTATCACCATGGAGCTCCGAGTCAGAGTTGCGGTGTAGGCTTTTTTCGGATTTCCCAATAATATTTGTCATTTTTGGAGACAATTGTTATTATAATTGAGGGGACTTGACGAACAACTTGTCCCTCCAGTACGAATGTACTACTGTAATAACTGAAGCATCGGCACCGCCAGTGGTTGAACGATATTTTTTTCTTTCGGTGCCGCGGCGCCACATTGTTTTTGTTTGTATCAAAGGGAAATTCCGGTTATATCCTGGGCCAGTAATTGTTCATCGGCCGAATACACCATGTTCAAAAGCACTCACATAGACATCGCTACAACAATTGCAACAAGATCTCATGGGGAACAACAACCTGACCTGAGCTGAACCTCACTCGCTCGCCACTCAGGGCAAGTCAAACCCTACCAACCAACCACCACACCGAACTCGACGGAGAAAAAAGTGCCAGAGCCATCGATTCTCCGGAGGGACATCTACACCGGGCTTCTAACTATAATGTCTGGGCATCGATTTCTTTCAAAAAGCCTAACTGATCGCATGTACGAATCTTATCGATCTCGACTTTTTGGAGTGTATCTGTAATCTTGATCTGTCATCAATGGGTCCCAAAAAGAGCATTGACAAACGCCCGTAGCCATGCATCTTTCTCTTTTTGACGACCCTTTGCTGAACGCATCCGTCCAATAAGTAGCATCCAATGCACATGCTCGCTGCAACAAGGTCTCGGTATGTACATGTACCGGTATCTTTTTCCAGGGATGAAGAAATAGCGGTCCGGGGTCACCGATGACGCGAATCGGTAATCGTAATCGTAATCGTGCTTATGCATATGGCGTCATATTATGCATTGGAGCTTGAGCTTCGTACTGCGTTCATCCCGGGAGTTTCGTCGTCATTTTCTTTTGGTGGGTGGGGGCGTGCACATGAGTCATGGTGAACCTCCGAGTCGGATGAGATTGAACTCAAGGTTCGTATTTGCAGACTAATGCACACGGCAGTAATAATCGACAAGACGGTGACTCATACTGAAAAGAAACGAAAAACCCTGGTGACGATCCATACGCAATCCCGATCGTAGCTCCGAGTACGTCCGGGTCTGAGCTCACTGGCACCAACGCTGAGTGTGAATGCAAGCTGAAGCTCTTTGCTGTGTCCCGCACGACGTAGACCCGGATTAGCTCTGATCGCGATTTTTGACGATGGCCAACACTCGTCCCGACGGTCGCTTCTTCCATCGATTCCACAAATAAGCTTGCAGGGTGGGAAAAACACGCTTGAAGCTAGTTCTGGTGTTATCGATGCTGCGTCGTGTGTGTGTATACGATGCGATTACGATACATCCTCTCCGAAAGGTTAAATCTACGACTCTCGTAAACGACATCGTAATCTTCCATCGAAATCGGACGCACGCATATCTGCATTGGAAGGACTCTGGAAAAGCCGTCATTCATTTTACGATGCAAAAGCACTAATATTGATCAACGATCACCGGCAACGCAACCTACGTACGTTCATTGCCATCGCCATCGCTATCGCCATTGCCGCAACGCCGATTCCCAACGCCACCGACCGCGGTACAAATCTCCAATCTTACTTTCCAAAGTCCCTGCAAATCTAGCAATCAGCAAGAAAATGTACGATACGTACACATGCACTTCTCACCTTCGCGGGAGAGGGTAAACGTGTATAGTGGGTTGATCACTGGCAACCCAACTCAACGCAAACGCGCATGCAGGGGAGGGTGATGGTACAGGGCGGGGGGTTGGTATACCTTGGCGCCTAGGATGGAG
The DNA here is from genome assembly GCA_963555575.2 of Hygrocybe coccinea. Taxonomy (NCBI): domain Eukaryota; kingdom Fungi; phylum Basidiomycota; class Agaricomycetes; order Agaricales; family Hygrophoraceae; genus Hygrocybe; species Hygrocybe coccinea. Next base: position 1,220,020 of record OY741990.2, on the reverse strand, counting down.
CGGTTGCAGCCTGGGAGCCTTGCGGATCTCACCTTGAGGACGGGTGGGCACGGGTTCAATGTCAATGCCAATTGTCATGGGGTTGTTGGAACGATGACGGATTGCGCTTGTAATTTCCTTTCTTTCCGAGCAGGTATTGCTGCGGGGCTGGTACAGCAAATGTATATTTTTGCAAATGAGACGGGCCGAGGGATGTATTTGATTACGATTGAGAGATACACATGAGGGGGCACTGTCCACAGCTTGACTGGATGTGACTCGATGACTGCGCTGTTTGCCCTGATCCACGTCGCACCCGCCATTCCACGGCGCACAGACAAAGCATGTCGTTGGTGCGGCACCCTAGGGATACGGATACGGATACGGATACACGGGGTAAGCACGATGGGAGGTAGTGGAATGCCGCTCCTCGTTGCTGGCTGCGTGCGGGTGAATGGGCGCTAGTGGCGTGACAGGCAGAGCCTTAGCGGGAAATACCGAATTGAACTGGTTCGAAATAAGACCGGAATATGAAGAGAGCCGAACAGAGACGATTATGATTACGCGATGCTCCGAGGTGTGGGCTGCCTTTGTGCAGCGTTGCCCCAATCTGTATTTATATCCGAGTCACTCTTTCTCGTCCTCTTCCTCATCCCCACCACCACCACAATGCCCTTCATCGACGACTGCGACTCCCGTCGCTGCATCTCCTCTCGTCCTTCCTCGCCACACAAGTACTCTCCTGCTACTCGCGCAGAGGACATATCCCGCCTCCTCGACCCTTCTTACTCCTCCGCCTCTTCCTCATCCTCTTCCCCACACTCACACTCACCCTTTGTCTACGTCGACCACCACGGCGACATCCACGACCCAGACTACCGCGATTTCCCCCCACTCGTCCTCCCAAAGCGGTCCTCGCACCACTCTCGCAGCCCACCCTCTGCCCTCTCTGCCCTACACGCCACTCGCCCCCCATGGTACCAGGATGACGCCCTCTCTGATCGTGACGACGCAGACGACGATGACGAGGACGAAGAGGACGATCTCGGCTACGACACCCGCTCTCGCTCCTCGCGTCGTTCCTCCATCCAAACTCGTCCCAGCCACCTCCACAACCACCACAACCACCACAACCACCATCATCATTACCACCACAACCCCCGCGACTACCGCCAAACCTACACAACCTACGCGTACAGCACTCTAGAGGCATCCCCACCCACATCCGCGCTCGACTCTGTGCTCTCAGCAGACGACTCTGCCGAGAACTACTACCACGACGACCGCGAGAAGCTGAGGAAACCACATCGTCCCAAGGCGGCAGAGAAGAAACAACGACGCGCGCCAAGCGAAAAGTCCGCTCGTGGCCCGCTTTTGGCTGCACACGCGCTTGCGGAAGAGGACGAGGGGCGGGGTGGCTATGAAGACGATGACGATGACGACGACGACGACGGGCGTACAGGCGAGCCAGATTCCGAGTGGACGCCGACATGCACACAGGCTATGCGCCGGCAGTGGCAAGCCATCTCACTACGTTTCCGATTCCGCCTCTTTCGCGCACAACGCGAGGTCCGTAGACGCGTAAAGGGCGGTGGATGAACGAACAATGCCTTTTTTTTTTGGAATTCTCCTTCTTGGCTTTTTCCCTCCTGTTTCTAACAGCGCGCAGTCTTTAGGCGCTGGATTATGCACACACCACACACACACACACTTAGGCGCCAACGTGTGGACACCCGCGACGTTACCCTCGCAAGGAATGGAAACTTGCACTAGGGCACGGAGACGTACGTGGATTACGACATACGGATATGGACACATCGATATGGATCGCTTTGGGATATCATTATGCATACCCTTTCCCTCCTCCCCTTCCCCCCCTTTTTTTTTTGCTCTCAATCGGACACCATCACCGCAATGTACTTTATGGCACCTGTTCCCCATATCGATCCATCGATTCAATCATCTACCATCTATCGGTGTTTTTTGTTTTTTTTGTTTTTCGTTTCGTTTCGTTTTTGGGTTTCTTCCCTTGATTCTTTTCTTTTCGAATGTTCCGCAGGCGCGCATCCACAGTATAGTGCGACGCCACTTGTTTTTCTTTTTTCCCCCTTTTTTGTATTATTCGGACACTGCGCCTCACGCCACCGCATGGATAACCGCATACCCCCCACACCACAGCACCCCAACCCTACAACCACACGCACACGTACATCACACAGTCATCACGGCAATCTTTTCAACTATTCGATCTCGCTAAATTGTTGTTATTATCATGGCATATTCGCGTCGCGCAAACAAACTCTTTTTTCTTTTTTCTTCGGTTTCTCATTCAGTAGTAGTAGTAGTAGGTAGTTTAGTCAACTGGTGTGTCTAGGACTAGGTCCAAATGCTATTCAAAGTTTTTTTTGGATTTACTTTTTCAGAATGTTGAATGTTGAACATCGAACAGACTTCGGGCAGATGACTGATGCGATAACGTAAGGATAATCGGTAATCGGTCATCGGTCATCGGTAATCGTAATCAAAGGCATGACTGCATGACTCAAATGGTTCGAGTTTTCCGAGATTTCCCTTTTTGCCGTGTAACGTACCAACCGATATCGATGACGTGGAGGTTATTTTACTCCAAAGGAAAAAAACCAACAAAGAAACGAACTGGATCGTAAGGGTAAAGGATAGTAACACGTATCATAGCCTGCGGCCGGCACACGTACTCACGTACTCGCGTACACTCGGACGAGTCGGACCCCCATGGGGCATTGCTTGAGCAACTGAGTGCTGCGAGCTTTGGACAAACAACTTGAACACGGGGGGGTCACTAGTAAGTCAAGTCACTGCCATAGACCGTAAAATAAATAAATAATGAACTTTGCCGATCGCGAGGGCCAACACATGTTCAACGATTTCTACGTACCCTTTATCGATTATCCACCGAACCGTGCTGGTGTACATCGTGTATCGCAGTACGTGTCACAGTCACGCGCACGACGGCGTGCGCGTGATCGGCACAGCAAATTTTTTTATGCTTTGTTGGCGTGTACACGGTGTAAAGGTTAATTTTTTCTTCCTTTACAAAGAAAAAACAGCTCTGTCAGAGCTGTGTGCTGTATATATATACATACAGCAGCCTGCATGTGTGTGTGTGTGTGTAGTGTGTGTATAACGAGTGTACAACTATAAACGCTATTGTTTGACTCGTTTTCGCTGCGGTTTTCCGGGGCCCGCTTAACCTTTTACAAAGGAACGGTCTCGGAAAAGGGACGGAATTTCAGCTTTCCGGGGGTACTATTATGTAATAAAATATAAAATATAATGGGGCTGGTTGCGTAGCTATAGGTCATCATTGCGTAGCATGGCATTCCCCACGCCGAGTATAATGAATGATAATCACTCTTACTCAGTGGTGTGTCCCACCCCCCGGCCGTGGCATATGTCATGATCATAGATGGGGGCACCACACGCCACAACTTCACGGGGAAAAAAAGGCTGCGTCACCTTTGTGGCCAAGATCTTACTGAGGGCTTTGGGGCCTGGTGACAGCGACAGTGACGGTGACGGTGACGGTGCCCCACTACTGCGGAAGACGGTGTTGGGGTGAAATTGGTATTGTCATCCCCGAGGTCACTTCGTCATCCACTAGATCTCCAAAAGTAGTCGTCAGTGGCGGTGTGGTGGTGGTGGAGGGATAACACAAGAATCCTTTCGAGGGGCAAGCTCCCTTACAGTGCTGGTGACGACACACGAACTTGAAAGGCATTAGGACGATCAACATATATATATCGGGATCCAGATTCCAAGAGCGTGAGCTTAGAGAACAAAACAAAACCAGGCTGTGCAGCCCAAGAGGTACAGTACCTTAGCGTGCATGCACGACCGTGAAAGAATTTCCGATAAGCTGACTGACTGCCCAGGCCACTCTCAGATCTCTTTCTTTCCCCCCTACAGCGCCCATACGGGTTTTAACTCACTCGGCGTCCGTCTTCTCCGATTGCATGCAGCAATACTAAGAAGAAAAAGGAAAAAAAGGGAACTTGGTTTGGTTCGCCTTAAGCTTGGCCGGCGGTAGGCCCTTTGTCTAAGCTGAGAGGCTTGGCTGATTCGCTTGGCCCGACAACTAGCATTTTCTGGATCCCGGTAGTACTGAACAGAACTGAAAATTCAAAAAATTATTCCATGTCATCTGCATACACACTCTACGACGGAGCGGGACCACGGGTGGCCGTTTGGCCGAAAAGTTTGGTCAGTAGGGCCGGGGTTGGGCCGGGTTATACGGTATACGTTGAGCGTCTGATGGTCCAGTAAGAAAAAGAAAGAGTCTTTCTACCCGAGAAGGCCAGCTGCCCCCGCTTGGTCTTGGCAACCTTTTGTATTTTCAATTCAGAATTTCTAAAACAAGAATTCCGAGCGCCTTTTTTTTGAAAATCGGGGAGTGTGGGGGAGGTGAACCGCCCCAGTACTTGAGTACTTGAGTACTTGATTGGCTATGACCTGCCTGCCGTTCATGCTTATGCATGTTTTTGTTTTTTCAAATTGTTTCGAATAAGAGGCACTGAGGGTTTTTGGCAAGAAGATGCAGTGACGATCTCGGTTCTGGAGACGTTTGCAAGCCAGTTTATGGTTACGGTTACAGTTCGACGATTTGCAAATGGCCAGTGGCGGCTGGGCTCGATTGGAATGGTTCGTACCGCAGTACCACAGTCACTGGATCCAGACGTGACCAGGTGGAACATGTATACAATTCTGACGCGGTGGCACCCCTAGTGCCAGTGGCGTCGGGTACGTACCCGTATGCATCACTGCATTGGCTGTGCGTTGTATGTGCGTGCGGTGGTTCTAGTGGCCACCAACAGTCAAGTTGGAAATTTTTAAAAGGTACACTCCAAGGCGTCCGGGCCGATTCGGCCGATTTCTCGGAATTTGTCTGGACAAAAATCTTCGTCGAATTCCATGTATCAAATCCTGATTATCAGCTCTGGACTGCTTTACATACAGGTCGTTTCGAGTTGGCCCCAAAGAAGCGAATACGTATCGCCTACGGTGACGCTCCAAAATATATCCAAATCATCGGTCTGAGGGTCTCTGAAATTCGCCCTACTCGCTTGTCTTGTCATGCTGCTAAGCATACAGCACGGATCACACTTGTCATCTACGTTTTCTGTGTAGATCCATAGACACGTTTGGGTCAGTCACATACCATATCCCGGTTCGTTCAGATTATTTAATCGTACCATTCTTGCGGTAATCATTTCTTCCCGAACCCGAGCAGGTGGAGGGCGCAATAATTGTACTTACGCTTATCTCGCTGGTATGTCGGATAAATGGATATATAAAAAAGATTGATTTTGATAACGATTATTTAAATGCTTTCACAGTACGTATATGCGGCAAAAAATCACGCGTTGGGAACCAAGGTTAAACGTCAATTCGTCACCTGGGGGAGTGCGGGGGGGGCTACCATCACTTTTTGCCTGGAATGCTATGCGGCTCAATCACTTTTGACCCTGATCGATAGTGATCTGCAAAAAAAACACGCGCCGAGTCAATCATCATCATCATCATCATCATCATGGATTTGGGGAAACGGTCATGACCCGTTGTTTTTCCTAGCCTAGGATCCGCCTGGATCCGCTCATTCGTCTCCAAGGGTGTGGTTTTCAGACGTTATCAGTTATGGGGTTGAGGGGGGGTGGGGGGGGAAAGAATGCAAAACAAAAAGTACGTGTATTGAAAACAACTCCAAGTGGTCGGTGCGAGGCAGTCCAGAACTTTGTTTACTTTTGAATACCCTAGCATATACGTAACGTATACGAGAGCAACAAGTTGTCTCGCTCGCTTGTGCGGTTGTGCCACCCCATTTGATGGTTTACCTATCATTAACAAGCCAGCCCCCTCGCTCAGGCCCTCCCCCTCAATTACGCGATCAAAACGTTCTATGGCAAACCGTGAAAATCCCTGATAACGTTTCGTTTACGATGAATCCAGCCCTCCCGGGCCTCCCCTCCCTCTACATGATGAGTCAAAAGTCCAACGACACCGTAACAGTGAGTTCCTTATTCATTACTCAAACATGTACCGCATAGCCCTGACCTGCATACATGCACCCGACAAGTGTCTGTTTCATTCCCAATGGATCTCAAATACCCGGCAATTTCAGGATGTTCCAACTGTCGGTTTTACGTTCCTTTCAGATTATCCCTCTCGTATTCCAGGTGTTATTCATTGGTGCATACCAACCCTGCTGTGGAATGGATCCGGGTACTCTCACTCGTTGTCGATCACTTGCCGATCACTTGGTGCCATAAATAACCGAGTACATGGAAATGCGAGTGAGAGTGGAAGCCCTTCAACCGACGATTCAGGCCAATTTCCCGTGACTTCTATGTTAATGTTCACACTCGACATGTTATCCACATTGATTCTGGTAATACAGTTGCAATTGTAAAACAGGTAACACGTACATTATCCGCCACAGACATGCTCCAACCTACCATGATTATAACGTATATATGTATGCCGACTCCAACTAGCACACCCAAGGATCAACGCCTGCATCAGACCGCAGGGCATCGAGAGCCTGCCGTACTACGAGCGATTGCTCCCTCAGCTCCTCCGGCTCTGTCCGTGTTACGCTCCGCCGGAGATGCAGTATCCTGGAAAAAAAGCACGGCGATAAATAAGTGTTTATGTGAGTGAAAGAAGAAACGAAAAAGGCCCAGCACTTGCGGGCCACAACCACAGACGGCAGCAGAAGGCCGAGGAGAGAGAGAAAACACTTACAGTCGACAGGCCTTGCGAAAAAGAGCGCGGAATGTGTAAGAAGCCGGGCAAGAAAGGGGGAGTAGTAGGTAATGGCACTCACAATGATATTATTCAGGATAAGTGAGAATGGCAGAGCGAGCCCATGGACTGAACGAATAGGCCTGGCGTACGTACATGTCAATAGTCTGTATCACAATGATCGCGTATATAATAATCTAACCGGATGTTTTCAGTGGCAGCAAACAGATTGCCAATTGTCATGGCTCCAAAGCCAATCATTCCTACACGGCAAAGAAATTCGTGTCAGGTGAACCAGTTGCACACACAGGGGATGCCCGGTCTTGCCTTGATTCAGGAACGTCTCCCCCAGACGGCCTTGTATGCTTTTCGTAGAGATGTAGTGCTAAATCTCACTATCGGTTTTAAGATCCAGGAGCCCCAGTTGGAGTGCTTACAGCCATAACGACAATCACACAGAGCAAGTCGAAGAAGAAGGAGCCATAGAGGACAAGCTGACGTACCCCACCGAGGGAAAATCAGAACACAATTCACCGTCGACACAGCACCGACAACTGCTTACAGCCGTCCGTAGAATCACACGTTCCGTGAGCATGTTTTGAAGGCGGAGGCATGCAGTATTGCCCACAAACGGGTGGAGGACTGGACTGGCCGCTGGGGAGACAAGACTACCGTTATACTACAATATCTGGAAAAGGGTGTTACTGCGCCGACTCACAGGAAATATCGGCTGTGAAGGTCCATATCTGGGATCCCATGAGAACAAGGTAACTTGTCAATAAAAGGAACAGTATGGCTCTCTTCTGGCCCGTGAACGCGAATGTCCGTATCAACATGACGGCTACGAAACATGAAACATGCAGCTCGCACACATGCGTGCATAGAGTGGAACAATATGTCTAACCTTGTGGGGACGCTTGCTGCAGAGGTGAATCAGTGGCACGATACTTGACAGGGGGAGGCACAACGTACCAGAGGGACAATGAAGGCATATATGACATGCACGAGCGGCGCGCACACGCGCGGTTCGTGGTTTAAAATGACCGACCACAGGAACGCGGGCCAGATGAGAAGAGGGTAGTATCTGCAGAAGAGGTATGCTACTTTAATGGATGTCAAGCGTGCTTGGTGGATCTGCCGTGCGACGTGTCGTCGAGTCAGTTCCCGGTCCCGAAAAAAAAGACATACTAAATAGATCTCCTCGCTAAGGCTGGAACGTGTGGGTCAGCCTATTGAACGTCACGCCCAACTGAAAAAAAAAAAAAACACACAGTAGCAACCATTCATATATTTGGAGGGCACCTGTAAGCGCGGTTAACGATCATCGGCTGTCCAACTGCAGCGAGACTTACATAGAGCTGCAAGAAATCGGGAGCAACTCAGCAAAAAAAAATGGACGCGGAGAAATCGCAGACATATCGTGCAATATCGGTATCTGTGGTTATTCAAATTGAGGGATGTTCAACTTTTGAGGGAAAGTATGACCCACGCCTGTATGCCGCTGGCTATTAAGGCGGTTAACGCCAGCACATCCTCCATTCCTGCTAGCAGATACCGAGCATGGACTCAGAGAAGAAGAGATACGGTGACAACTTCGACTTCAAGGGAAGAATGGTGATTCGAAAAAAGGGGTGCATCGGCAATTTTGAACCTTGTCGGCAAAACTGTCATTCAAAGTTTCGACTATCGCTACGATGGTGGTAACGGTTTCAATATAAGTAGTAACGGCAATGATAATCTCTGGGCGAGTTCCGGACTTTCGATCGATATATCACATTACAGCCCAAATACAGGAATTACGGGGGTCACAGTTTGCCGCGAACCTGGAGGTTGCCACTATACTGTCCATCGCTCAATTGTCCCATCGCTATGGCAGCCAAGGCCTCATTGCACAGTATTGCAAACGCTTGTCGAACATGGATCTCTTCCGTCCGCACAACCCCGACAGCGAACCGGATACAAAAGACCCCGTTCAACTCTGTCTGCGTAAGAAGGATGTCGTCTCTGCCAGAAATGCATTCGTAGAACACTCTGTTGAGCTTGTTCAGGTCATCGCCTGAGAGCGGAACTTCGCCAGTTTTGGTAGGGGGAACAAGACGGAATACTGTCACGGCAAAGGAGGGTGGAGCAACGAGCGAAAATTGGGATGATGTGCGAACTAGAGATGCAAATAATTCGTTCAATTGGATTGTCTGCGATCAACAATGCTCGTGATCTCTTTGACATCTCGGATTGTTTGCACAAGAAACGCACTCGTCGAATATACTTTTGGAAACCTGTGACACCGAAGCTCCGTAACACGAACCAGAGCTTCAGTGATCGGAATCGTCGACCCAAAGTAAGATGCCAGTTACGATACTCGATTGCAGTGCCTAAGAGGCGTAGTTAAATTTTTTTTATAACACCACGAGAAGAGAGCGAAAGACTTCACCTGCGTCACCCTCTTTGGTCCTAAGGAAAGGCGGCGTGATATCCAACGCATCCGTAAGGTGTTTGCGATTCCGTACCCATAACGCCGATGCATCAAAGTTCGTAAGGCCCCACTATCGTAAAAATGACGATGAGCCATAACGCAAATCATTTTGCAGACAAACAACACTAACTTTGTGAAAGTTCGTACAGAAAGAATCCGCGTACTTGTTGATGGCGTCCAATTGAGCGATTCCACGGTATTCAGGGCAAGCCAGGGCGACACCAGCCCATGCACCATCGACGTGGATCCAGATATCAGGAAAGTCTCGTACTGATGCTCTCGTCAGAAAGTATAGCACAACATGAAAACTTGACTAGCCCACCAACTTGCCCGATCTCTTCCATAAAATCGACTGCTCCGGAGGAAGTTGTGCCAAGAGTGGCAACTACACACTTTCAGAATCTTCGCCGGTTGGATTAGGAATCGAATAGGACACACTCAACACAAACGGTTTCCGCCCCTTGGCTAAATCCTCATTGAGGGCCTTCCGAAGCGCTTCTCCTCGTAACCCAAAATTATCGTCCGAGGAAACAGTGATGGCGCGACAAGATAACCCGAGTACTAGGCCTGCTTTGGCTCCTAGTGAATGTGTTTGAGTAGTCGTATAAATCACAAGGTCCGCCGAGTTGGCCTCCGGATTCTGCCGTAAATACAACGACCTGGCAGCTACAACTGCAACCAGAGCAGAATCAGAGGCAGTACTCTGTGCAAGAAGGAAAAGAATTAGAGTGATATAGTCACGCTGAGAAAATACTGAACGGAACTTGCATAACACCACCCCCTACATCCGATGTATTATAGAACGCAGGGCTCAGACCAAGAAGTCGAGCTGCCCAGTCCATAACTACAACTTCTAGCTCAGTGCAAGCGGGACTAACGGACCACTGGCAACCTGATAAGCCACTCAAATAACGAAACCGAAAAAGGTGACAGCTCACATTGAATCCAGGGTTACTAACTGCAGATGAATAGAGATCCCCGAGTATCCCCTCGAAAGTGCATGCAGTGGGAAAATATGCGAAAAAAGACGGGTGTTGCCAGTGCGTAAGCCCTGGATTTAAAAAGGATGAAAAAAAAGAGAATCCATTCAGAAAGAAAGCCACATACCAGGTAAGATGAGCTTCTGGTAGTCATCAGCGATTATTTGGAAATCTTCGCCTGTTTCGGGAGCAGAATCTGTTCGGAGAGACGTCTTAAGTTTGAAGTGGGAGGTAACAAAGGCGAAAAGGAGCCACCTGGAAGAGCTTTACAAAGGAACCCAGGCTTCACTTTGGATACCAGAGGACGACCTTGAAGGGTGTAATAATAATCGCATATTCTGTCTATTGCTTGATAGCCAGCTTTACGAAACCTATGATTTGCATGAGCCAACAGAGCAAAATATAGTTATACGGAACACCCCACTGTTCGATATCCATAATGGTGCTCGTCAATCAGGAATGGAAGTAACAAACGCCCGTCCGTCGGGTGTTTTCTGATAAATTGGTATAGCACTATTACGGATTTGAAAATAACAAACCGAAGTTATTTGTACCTTTGTATGCATGCCCGACGGACATGTTTCGCAAACCGTACATGAAAACAGATAGCATTGGTAGAATTCTTCTGAAGAAATGAGCAGTACAGAGCCACTGAGTTGCCAGTTAACGTTTCTGATTATCCTTCACAACTTGCTTCACAACCTCGATGCCACGTGAAAACATGACGTAAGCACTCAGCATTCAAATGAATAATTCCTCAAGGTGTAATAATTCCTCAACGATATCTATCAAAGTCGCGTGCATCCAAGAAAGACATGCGAGTCCCAATGTGTTAAATAATGGTCATAAGTGCTATAACGTGTGGTAAAAAGCCTTGGATGCAGAGATAACGCTCTTGAGGAACTTTGTCTGTGTTCATAACTCGGCAAGTTTGAATAACTGACTTCGATATTAATTCCAAGATACGAAGGGGCACAAGTAGACCATGAAGAAACTTACGCGATGCGAAGGAAACCATAGTCAAAGTCCTCGAACCCACCCCTGAAATGCTATGGCTCAAGCCTAGCATGCCCAGTCTGTTTGCTCGCTGACCGGGGTCCTATGGGCATCTTAGTAATTCGATTGGACGGCTTGCTATCTCTGGGAAGAAACATTTGATTTTGTGTTGGAGTAGGAGTGTCTTCGTCATCAGGGGGCACAAACGGCGGCTGTCGACCAGTATTATATCTCCCGTTGTATGGCGTAGGACTCTGTGGGACAGAAGGGAAGGCATCAAACAGCTCATTGTCGAGAGGCGATGAGGACGACGTCGACCCTGCGGAACCATATGATGTAGGACGATCTGGTTGTGCATCAGGAGCAGCTGTTGCATCAGAAGACGACGAAATGACAAGGAGGGGCGGTATTTCGGACGCTTCTGGATGTGTCGCTGCTGGAAGATCGGAATAAGTATTTACTATATACTAGTCAGAAGAGGGGAGGTATACCAGATGTATCGATGATATTGGCAAAGGATTTTGTTCGTCCACGCTTCCATATTCTTTCTGCAAAAGAACCCGCTCGACTAAGTCCCGCACTCTTACTGAGTGACAACGATGACAATCCTGCACCCAGCAATGGACCAATAGCAGAAACAGACGAAGGATACTGACTAGTCCCTGCAAAATTCGGATTGGCATTATCAGGTGGGGTAGCAACAGATGTCGAATCCTCCGAGGAGAAGTCAGAAGATGTCGAGAAGCTTTTGCGGGGAAAGATGCCGGGTATCGTACCAGAAGCGTTGGCCAGCCTCCGAAAGCTCGAAAAGTAGCGACGGCGGAAAGACTTGGTGTCGGAAGGCGTTTCGTTGACATTTGCACAGGTTTCATCAGGGGACGGATGTTCACCGACAAGTGGGCGTCTCGAGTCTGATGAACGCTTTTCGGGTGCATAGTCTGCAGAGCGTGAGCGCGGTAAGGTTTTCAAAGCGGATGGACTTGATAACGCTCGATGAAAAATAGGCCGAGATCGATGGTCGGCAGATTTCGGGATCGCGCTGGTTTTATGGAGATATGTTTTATCCAGAGCTTCACTGCCCATGGTTACCCTGAGTTGTCTAGCAGCCCCACTGCGGTCGCTGGGAATATCCCCTTCCAACAACCTCTTCTCCAACAATGCCGCATCTTTCAACAATACTGCCAACTCGCCTTGCCCCGGGCTCTGCGGGGGAACGACATTAACGATTGCTGGTCGTCGAATGCGGGGCGTTTGGGGGGTAATGGGTTGCCTTCTGTAATCTAGTGTCGAAACCGAAGGGGGAATCTCCGTGACTTTCCTGTGAACCACCGCCGAAAAACTGAGGGGCGCAGAATCTGACTCAGCGAGGTTTGAGGCAAAATCTGGTTCTGCGTAGCATGAAGGTTGCGAGGACGGGAACGAATATGTGTACTTTGACACCGTACCGAATTCGGATTCAGACTCTGGACTTCCTGGTTTCAGGGGCCCTGTGGCCCCGTAATCAGGCACAGGGATAGGCAACGGACGAACGGCGGCACGCAAAGTGGGTGGTGTAGCCGGTTTGGCATCATCAAGACTAGTTGTGCTGATAGTTGGGGCGTAGTCGTGACTTTCAGGATTCGGAAAAGAATCGTGAGATGTGTTTGGTGACTCAGTCAGCAACGGTCGTGAATGAGGAGAGGTGGAGCCGGGGGGTGTCTCGAGAACAGCGGGACCTTCAGCAGGATCGCGTAAGAGAGCATTCAAAGCTTGTGGTATTGCGACATCAACGATAGAAATATCTGTGATAGTGGGATCTTCAACATAATCAGAAATTGGAGATTTTGGAACTTGTGGTGGTGCACCGACAAGGACAAAGACATCCTTCTCAGGAAAAGTGGGATCCTCAGCACGATCAGAAAGGGAGGAACTGTGAACTTGAGGAAATGTATCAACCGCGACAGATACATCGCTCGTCTTGATCTCTTGCAGTCTCCCGTTCGATGTTGTGTCGAGATCAGTACCGTCCAAGGACAGAGAAACATCCATGACATCAGAGCAGCCCTCTGACGACCAACTAGCAGTTTCAACGCTCGCGTTGGAAGGTTCATCTTTGAATGGAATTTGGTCGTAGATGAACTGAAAACCCGGCTCTTCTGGCAACAAACTAATTTTGTCAAAAGGGACCTCCGGTTCCTTGACGTCAGCGACGGTGTCACGGAAGATGACAGAATGTTCATCGGATTCGAAGGAAAATTTAACCATCGGGGAGTTAACCGTTAGAGGGGTAATAACTATAGGAGCTGCGGGTGTATCTTTGCTGGACGAAAGGTTATCGGCTGCATGGGAGATGTCGATTATGACAGTTTGCGAAACGCTAGGCGCTTCCTGCAACAACTCCATCGATGTGGATACCGGTGACGACGACGCGCTTTGTTCTGGCTCGTTGACCTCTTTTGTATCTGCAACAGATGCATTGATGTGAATTTCTGGATGTAGTGGGTCCGCTTCCTCGTCACAGACTACGTCAGATATCTGACGGGTCGCGATTACATGGCTCTGCATCCTTCGGCCGTCTGAGAATACCGTGCGGCATTCCTCTGGCACAGTCACATCATTCGCAACGGAGTGAATTGGAACCTCCTCGTGGATCATTGTAGTATCTTTGGCACGCTCCTCATCAGACAGTTGCTCTCGCACTTCAACAGCATGTGTCATGTCACCATCATCCAACGCGGCTGGTAGGTCGAAGGACGTGTGAATTGCTTTCGATGCATCCGTTAGCACCAAATCTGTTGCCATCTGTACCCGCTCAGACACCTCATGGGGTACGGGTTGGGTAGGTTGCGTTGGCGCTTCTAACAGGTTTTCGGGAGCGGATGTTTCCTGCATACACCCTGTCAACGACTGCGCTGGTATGAATGGTGGCTCCATTTCCACATGAGTAGCAGGACAGGATCCTAGGGGGTTTTCTGTAGCACACTCCTGTACGTCCCCGAATAAATCATTTTTTGCATAAGAGGATGACTTTGTAGGAAGATCGGCCGAATGTACTTCCTCCTTTCCTGGTAACACAGGCTGCGACAAACGCAGAACTGGAACTGGAGATGGCAGTTTGCATACAGATATCTCAGGAGGAGGATGACTCCCAACAGTATCAGAAGCGTTCGCGGCCCGGCGAGCGATATCAAGAGCGCGGGTGAAGGAACTTTGGGGTGGTGATGTGGGTGAATGGAGGGGTGATGATTCGGAAGTATGTGCAGTAGTAAGTGACAAGCGTGAATAAGAGGGAGAAATTGCTTCGGGAGATGACCCTGGCGATGGAAACCCAGACAATGGTGATGATGAAGGCGAATGCTCAAGGGTGGTTGGATCGTCGTCCTCAAAAGGACTCCTACCTCTCCCAGTAGTGGGTGTGAAGGAACCACTTGGCAGTGGAGAACCTGATCGACTCAGCGGAGCACTGACAGACCTCAAAACCGAAGGGATCCTATTCCCGTACAGCTCGTTTGTCTTCCTTGACTGTGCAACGACTGGAGGAGCGCCTAACCCGAAACTTCCACGAGGAACTGGCACACCACCTTTCTGCTCAAACTTCGCTATCTTGTCCCGAAGACCCAGGGAATGACTGGTAGGCGACGCTGAGGGCGAAATAGAGAGTTGTCGTTGATGTGAAGATGCATTTCGCTGCTGAAAAGCTGCAATACGCTCCTTGAGTTTGACCGGGGGAGCCTGCACGGTCTGGCTTGTCCTGCAGTAGCAATCAATACAGATTGGCGCAGGTGATAAGCAGTGATAGTTGCGAAATAGACCACTGACATGTAAAGGAATGACAAAAGGCCGTTAGAACGAAAGGACAACCACTAGTAGAGGTCGTAAATGATTGTTGATTGCGCGTTTGAGCCGCTGAAAAAAGCTTGGCCACCGTGTAGTACGAGAAAATCTTGGGCGGTAGATTACGTGGTGAAAGCACGATGCGTTAAGTGTTTTAGGGAAGCTGACACGATTGAAAACGGTTGATATGGGAATTGATTCAGATGTTGCAGCCTTAGTTATAATAACCCTTGCGGTATAGGCCAACCCTGTCTGTAAGGGGAATACGAAACTTGCCATGTAACTACACAACTTCACGATGAGAGAGTTGGCACACTAAGTGCTAAACAGCACGCATGACGATGGCGTTTAGTTAGCTGAGCGCTGAGCAGTGTGTCATACGACGGTCAAAACACTTGAACCTACCGTATCCAAGACAACATACGTAGGACTTGGTGGTATTACTCCCGGTAAATGGCTCGTGCCAGTGACGTGTGAGCACGTCAATCACTCTCGCTTTCTAGGCCGATTCCTTTCGATAGCCAATATGACCTTCTGTTTTCAATCTTCACCGTCCTTGGGCCTGGCTCAGCGTCTTGCCCAATGGGTCCCACAACAAGTTCGTGCTGTTCGTCTTCACTACCGGAAGACGCCAATTCTGCCACATGATCGGTTTCGTCGTCGTCGGTGAAGACGGCGTGAACATCGTCTTGACTTCCCAGTTTGGGCATTTTCTTGAAACGTCGTTCTTCTATCTCGTACCTTCCCTCTTCCCTATCCTCTTCGTGACTCTCAAACTGGCTTCTGCGGCAGTTCCCAGAATTGAGCTCCATATCAGTCTCAGTAGAATCGTGTTCGTCAGAAAACGGTCTCGAGGTCCCCATTGATTTTAACTTGGAGTGCGATGAATGCTCCCGCCTCGCATGGTCGTTCCTTCCTTTAACTTCTGGGCCAGGTGCCGAAATACCTTTCGGGTCAATCCCTAGCAGGCGGTGTAGGGTTCTTTTGTCAAATACCTCCTGCACCAGACGACGGTGGTTAATCATCTATACTATTGGTCAGTTAAATTGACAAATGGGCACTCAAGCATCTGACCTCTTGCGTGACACCAATCACATTCGAAAGAATGCTAAGCTCCTCCGAGTTGTATCCGTGTCGTAGATTGGTTGACCGACCTTCTCGGCGAGCACTAATAATTCCAGCGTGGAGGTAGGCAGCAGCGGTCAAGATTCCATGTGCCCCGGCCAAAGTTGCACGGACTCTGGCAATTCCGTAAGATCCCTTCGAGATATCGTTCGCTAATAAAATTTAATTCAAGACGTAAAATAAGTACGTCAAAAACTCACAAGGATCGGCTGGGTCTTCGATAGATAATAAATCACTCTTGTAACGATCCGCCCAACCCCTTTGCTTCTTGTTATAGTAGGTTCCACCATCCCTTAACGAGATGCCAACCTCCTCATAATTAAAGTAGGAGCCATAGAGTTCGAAGAATTCCATAAGCAATACGCCCAAGTTCTTCTCTGCGTCTATTTCTCCTCGGCGAATCTTGGGATGCATTTGCAAGAAACTCACAGCTAGGCAAACGATGCTATAACTTCCAAGACCTCCTGAAAAGACCTCGTTCATACTGCGTTGGGAGAGAAACATTTTCGTGACCATGATAAGGCTGCGAAGAGCTACTCCTTGGCCTACTCCGTGCATATCTTTCAGAAACCCGTTGACAATTTTGCCAGCAGTGACGCCATTTGCTTGATTGATACTGATGTCGACATTGAATCGCCCGTGGGTTGTGACAAACTTGATGATCGGGACCTTCGCCTTGGCGATGATTGTAACCTTGTCCGCTATCTGGGCTCGCTTCAAAGTACTGGCAAGAGCGTGGAGAACTGAAATTTTATCGCTATTGGCCATGGAACGAGACAATATGACAACGTCAATATCCCTAAGGATCCGGGTGAATCAGGAGAGTAATCGAGTAGAGCTGCAGAAAGGATGTACCCATGCGGAAGGTATAGCTTGGTCTCAAAACTGCCAAAGGGATAAACTTTGGCGTCCGGGAATGATTGTGTAACTGCATGAGTGATGAGTTCCACCACTAGTCCGCGAACCTCGTCTTCGACAGCAGTTGGGGAAATATATTTGACAAAGGCTTCAACTTCGTAGTGTAGCCTGTCATCATAAATGCGAAACCAAAGATAAAAACAGGAATAGGAATCAGTGTTCAACCCCGAGTTGTGAAGACGTACATTTCAGCAACATTATTACAACATTTCCAGTCCACATCTGCAACCCACGGAGCCTTCCGTGACGAGACATCAAGCCGCTGCCTTTTGTACCCATACGAACCATCGTCTGTTTCATATTTTCGCTTGCCGTCATGCTTGCTTCCGTCTCTGTCCAAGCTACGATCCCTTACTTTCCCCTTTCTCCCATCCCTCGAAAGAGTTGCAGTCTTCCCTCTATCCCATTCTCTGAGTGGAGGCGACATGCCATGGCCCTTCTCCTTTCCATTTCGAATCAGATTCCGACGCGATTCCTCAGTGTCGGATGGTGGGGGCGAAGGAGATGTGAAGGGAATAAAATCATCACCTGGGTTAAATTTTATCTTTTTGCTACCCCCATCATTGGGGGCAGAATTAATCTGCGATCCCTTCCCATTGCCCTTCTCCTTAACATCCACCATTGCCCGTTCGGTCGGAAGTCGCTCTGCCGGATTTTCGTGGCTCGAATGTCGGTTATCCACCGAAGGGGTAGGCTTGGCGAGTAGCGTATGGTTCATATATGATAATAGTTCAGTTACGTTCAGTACTCTTCCTTGCCCGAGTGTCCGCAGTCGAAATTTCGAGTGTTTGTTCTGGAGGCTGTAGACAAACAAAGCTGAGCCAGCCTAAAATGTGATCGTTGCACTACCTCAAGCCATGATTTCGGTATGATCTATGTTATTCAGGTTCGTCCAAGAGTTTAATGTGGTCCTCGTAGGCGTTTTTTGTCTTCAACCAGAAAGGGGAGGTGGGTCAAGTCGATATTCTTGGTGAACATTCAAAGTAACACCACGATAAGGTTCTTATTTCAAGACTCTATCGGACTGACTTCAAGTATATCATACTGGCCGGATATCTGAATATTTGAACGCAATCTTACCGAGCGCTGTTCTTTTATAGGCGGTCTATTGCCGACGTCTTTCGGATACAGGTCGTCTCTAACAGTGACGTGAGATCGCCCATTATTACGCTTGGTTCAACAAGTTTCTTCCATGTTAGGATCAACAATCTGTATGTTGTGGCGGTTACAAAGTGTGTCTGTTCTACTCTATTTTAGAGATCAATCCTCATACGACCCTCAGAAACAATGCCAACGCCGCGCTAGTGTTCGAATTTTGTTATCGGTTCATCAACATTGCAAAGTCCTACTTTGGCAAGATCGACGAGGAATCGATCAAGAATAACTTCACTTTAATATATGAACTCGTAGATGGTAAGCAACTGAGCTTGGACTGAGATATGCATCAGTTGAGGTATCCGGACACAGAGATCAACGATTTCGGATATCCTCAAAACAGCGAAATTGACACACTCAAAACGTACATCACTACCGAGAGCATTGTTTCTTCTGCGATAGCGGCTGTGATTTGCTCGATATTTAGCATTATGTTCTGAACTCACTCCCAGACATTTCAGGAGGAATCTTCGAAAATCACATCTCAAGCGACCGGTGCAACAAGTTGGAGACGTGCAGATGTCAAGTACAAGAAGAATGAGGCATTCGTAGACGTCGTAGAAACTGTCAATTTGAGTATGAGTGCTAAAGGTAAGTATCATCCTTCTGTGTCTGGATTGGAAACCATATTTATTGCAGGAAATGTGCTTCGTGCCGATGTTGACGGCCATATTCAAATGCGTGCCTACCTTTCTGGCACTCCGGAATGCAAGTTTGGTTTGAACGATAAGCTGGTAATTGACAAGAATGAGCGAGGCGTCAGCGACGCTGTGGAACTGGATGACTGTCATTTCCACCAATGTGTTCGATTAAATGAATTTGATTCTACTCGGACAATCAGCTTCATTCCACCTGATGGAGAATTCGAACTCATGCGGTTAGTGTCGACAACCCTGACATTTCTCAAATGAACTCAATCCTGTACAGATATCGATCTACTTCTAATGTCAAACTACCTTTGCGAATCATTGCTACTGTTACCGAGATTGGAACAACACAAGTTTCATACACTGTTACGGTCAAAGCCAGCTTCAATAACAAGCTCTCTGCGACAAACGTGGTATTGCGTATCCCTACCCCATTGAATACGACCACCGTCGAGTGCAAAGTCGCCAATGGAAAGGCTAAATACGCGCCCGCGGAGAATGTTGTTATTTGGAAGTTAGTGCCCTTTAAGTGTCGCGTGCATTTGATTTCAACGTATCTTGCAGAATTCCGAGACTTCAGGGTGGGCAGGAACACACGCTTTCTGCTGCAGCGGACTTGACGAGTACAACCATTCGACAAGTGTGGGCACGACCACCGATCGACGTGGACTTTCAAGTCCTCATGTTCACTGCCTCAGGCTTGATTGTTCGATTCTTGAAGGTCTTCGAGAAAAGCAACTACCACAGCATCAAGTGGGTTCGCTATCTCACGAAGGCTAGTGGGTCATACCAGATCAGGGTAAGTTGGGGGCATATCATTTTGGAACGATCCTTGTTGACTCCTTCTCAGTTTTAAATACTTTACCCCGCTACACGTTGATTAGATCACGTTTTCACTTTTGATTACTTTATTCGAGTTACATACTTACTGTTACATATCCACTTATTCGAGTTACATATCCACCTCGACCCACAGGAGCTAAAATTCGTTTAGAGGCACCTAAGCAGCATTGCAAATCGCTGTGCCGGCACATTCGGTTGTCCGGCAAGTCTTCTCCGCTAATAGTGAAAACTTTCGAAATTCTACCTTCATGTTTTGGAGGTAACATGAAATTATATCCAAGAACTAATCAGCGTTGCTTAGTCTGTTGTCTCTTCTGACAGATTTGGGTTTCACAATGCGTCTTCAATCGATGGACTACTGGATAAGGACGACGTTGCACTGGAAGCTATTTTAGACGAAGATGATCTATTGCAAGAATGCAAGTCGCAAAACACCAGACTCATCGACTATTTCCAACGAGTGGATATATTGCAGCGTTTATTGGCGTATGTGACCGGTCAGATTGAAGGCGAGGACAGAGGTCGGTTCAAGTGAGTCTCACAAGTCCCACTTCTATACACCTTGTGCAATGAATTCCCCAGATATCCATACGTCGCAACAGAAGTGCTCTGTAGCGAAATATGGTCGATTGTAGAAACTTGCGTCAACCAGCAGGATCAACTACTCGTGCCATTCTGGGAAACAGTTTTGGATAGACCTCCAGAAGATATGAAAACCCAGATGGTGATGGCTTCTCACTTCGCCAAAATCAACGCAGTTTTTTTGAACAAAAAGCCAGCAGAGGTGAATTCCCAATAATATCTTATCCGTGGTCGCGTGAATGCCGAGCTTAGTGCTCAGATGTTGGCCTTCATTCAACTACAACCCTCTGTTGTCGAACGACTCCTCCGGCACGTTGAAACGCCGTCTATTGTCGATCTATTGGTGCGAATTATTCAGTTGGATGAACATCCTGGTGGGGCTGGCGTTTTGGAAGTACGTCACCATTCCCTGTTTCTCGGATGAATCTCATGCTTAGACGTCTAGTGGCTGTCGTCAGAGAACCTCATGGGTCGTCTGATTGAATTATTGTCTCCTTCACACACCGGTGATGTCCATACCGTCGTGGCAGAGCTGATTAAAGGTATTATTTCCATGGCAACTCCATCTCCTGGAGCAGGTCTTACGGAAGGTCTTCAAAATGGCCCCGCTTCCAACCGCTTTGCTAGGGAACTCGCTCACCCAAATAGTGTGTCAAGACTAGCCGACTACATCCTAGAGGATTTTGGAGAGCAAAACGGCGGCCTTACAGCACGCAACTCACGAGACCTTACCAACGAGGCGGAGAGTCTGAGCGAACAATCACATTTCGACGAATCTGCCAAGCCAACACCACCCAACATTCAGTCTGCTACATCCTCGGTGGTACATTCCATTTCAATCATTATCGAACTGATACGAAAAAATAATTCTGATTATTTCGAACCATATCTTTTTCACACCCTTCGGAACCGCCTCATTCAAGTCCAACAACAGCTACGTACTCACGGAGACGATGATCGTGAAACACTGGAACGAGCCATGAAGGAGATGGTAGATCGCATGGGCGTTGTACATTTGGGATCGGTGTTGGAAATCATGTGTGAACGACTAGATACACTTCAACGGTATCTACGAGAGCCAAGATCTCTGGTTAGTCTGTTCACCACCTCGCCTGGAGATCGGTGACCCGCAGATGTACTGATGATAATAATCCCAGAATGGACCTGTCTCCACCACAGTCGGTCCCATCATCCCACTGACCTTTGAGCGTTATCGCATATGCGAGTTACTTGCCGAGCTGTTGCATTGCTCAAATATGTCGTTGTTGAATCGCTCTGCCGAGTTCAACCACCTTTACGATTCAGATGGCCGGCTGCAAGGTGGTCTATCTGCTCTGGAGGAACTTGCCCGAGTTATCGCAATTGGGTCTGGTGATGAAAGAGAGAACGATGCCATGGACGAAACCAATGATGAAATTGAACCAGCTCTAGAGTTACCAGTCCACGCAGCTTCTCAGGATTCACCTTCGCTTCTTGATTCGGATGAGGACATGAGCGATGACGAACCTGGCAGTTCAGATGACGATGCTATGGAAGAAATAACAATGTTTGACGAACCTCTCCACAAAACACTGCCCGCTCTTTCGCCCGACGAGCCCTTGCAACAGCCCCCGATCATCGTACCTTCATCCCCAAACGCAGCTTCCCTACCTTCCCCAGCTGAGATTGCAGCGCAGGGAGCTGCGTTGTCACAGAGAGTCAACTCCTTCAACTCGGATTCAGATAGTCCGGCGGTAGGACTTCGTCCACATAGTTCTCGACGGAGTTCCAGACGACCAACACCAATGGAAAACTCACCAGATGCCCCGATCCCCATCGGCGAAAAGCTAAAACGGCGATTTCTAGATATGAACGTGCTTTCCACTCTGCTAGTAAGTTTCTCCGTGTGCTTTGTTGAATTAACAAGAGGCTCATATGGACGGGAAGGATTTGTTCTTTGAGTTCCCATGGAATAACTTTCTACACAGTGCCGTGTATGATTTAGTTCACCAGATTTTGACTGGGCGAGTCGATGGCGGGCTCAACCGTGAACTGACAATTGCCCTTTTCCGTGATGCACGGTTAATGCACCGGATAGTTGAAGGCCAAAAGAAAAACGACGTAGAATGGTGTGTACGCTGGTTCCGTGACCTGGTTCCTCATTTGATCCCACAACCACAACCAGCGCGAAGCCAAAAGGTGTACGATTGGGATACATGGGACATCTGACACTGATATCCGAGGATGTCATTAGTGCACTTGACCATTTCCCAGCAGACCTTCGCATCGCCGTAGCAAAATACATACCAGAAATAGCTTGGAACGAATACGTAACCGGTCGGTACATCGAGACTAAGAAGAAAGACTGTTCTCTCTTGGGTGGTGGAAAACCTGTGGTTGTACCTGGAGTTGCTCGCACTGGCGCTCGCTGGAGAGTTGATGAGGAGGACAGTAACTCCCCTTCCATTGACATGTCTGATATTACCAGCGGCACCAACGGTAATCATGGGCCGAGGGGTGAATTCCGAAGAGTCGGTAGCGCGCGTCCAACCAACGAAAATACTGCGGACTTTGGCAGAGCGATGACTGAGGATGACGATGAGGCTGATCGCGATACCGGTCCTCCACAGGTTCATCTGCATCATTTTTTATTTTATTTTGTTCGAGTCTGGCTTACTTTTTTGTTGTATTATAGTTTGCCCAGTATTTAGCTCATGAGATGAACACTTCGGATGGATTTGGATCGTCGGGTTCAGATGACGATGACGACGATGGTGGATGGCTTTCCCACTCAACATTCGGACTCGGCCATCCCCCAGTATCAGCTCGTCACTCTAGCCTTCAGCGAAGACCACTCAGTACTAATGGCTTTGACGTCAGTGACACGTTGTCAAACAATCAAAGCTTTCATTCTGATTTCTTCAATTTAGGACGTTTTTCATCCAGAAGGTTCGGCAAACGCTGTTGATCCATTCACAACCGATGTTGATGATGTTGGTGATATGTTAGCATTTGCCAGAAATACATGTATATTAAAACCTTTTTGGCACAGGATGACATCACGTTTGGGCCCTTTTCTGACTCGACTACTGGTTCGGATCCATTCACCTTTTCGACATCATTCTCGGATGAGATGGAAGACGCATCGTTTGACAGCTTTGGAGATTTCGGAGACTTTCAAACTGGGCAAGACGGAGAACTCACGCCCACTACGGGCAGTTGGAGTTTCACGAGTGGTTCGACTGTATCGGATAATACTGAATCGGACGAATCTCAGGCTGGTCGTCATACAGAGGAATCATTTCAATCGCATTCTCGAGATAGTAATAACGGGAACCGAACTCGGTCAGACGGATGATTGTCCCGCAGCCATTAACATTACCTCGATGTGTAGAGATTGGATGTATAGATGTAGGGTTTTTGTATGCGGTTGTATTTTCGCTACGGAGACGAGTTGGGTCTTAGAGACTCCGGTTCGGTGGATAGCCGTGGCATCAGATTCTACTTGTAAGTAGTATTTGAATTCTGGATCTCAATGAAAGTGATATCCTCCGCCCCTTGCAACGGCAGTGAAATCAAGGCTTGACAATTCCTTGCCAACCGTGGCATCTGTCAGAGTACATTGAACCTTGTCCCCTGCAGCGAGAGGACCAACACCGGACGGGGTTCCGGTGAGAATAAGGTCTCCCTCCTGAACAGTAACGTGTGAGTGAATGATTCATTATGAAGTATAGCAGGTCATGGGCTGACCTCGAGAGTCATGATTGAGGATATGTGCTCGATCAGCCGAGGGATGCGGAAAATCATGTCTCCGGTCATCCCGTTTTGCTTGACGGCTCCATTCAACTATACTTTGTTTAGAAAATATGAGACCATTTCTGGGAGGTGACAGAACATACTTTGAGTAAAATGTTCAAATTGTGGGGGTCGGCTACTTGTGACTTGGAGAGGAATGGTCTGCATTTTCAAACATGAAATTTGCTTGGCGTTTTTAAAGCGCCCCGACCTACCCAATGGGTGTAAAGGTATCGAACCCTTTTGCGGTAGCCCAAGGAAGACCCTGAGTCTTGGCTTGGGCTTGGATATTCCTAGCGGTCATATCAACGGCCAGGGCTTGGAAACGGAAAAAAAAATAACCGGAGATGAATAACGAAAGAGTCTAAGATCATCAATTGGCCTACCATATCCAGCTATGTGAGATTCTGCATCAGCTTGAGAAATGTTCCTCCCTCGTTTACCCATCACGACGCCAAGTTCCACTAGACAGAACAATTGATGGATTGTATATTATTTAATGTGTCACTCCGGAACCTGAGTGGCAAAAAGAAAAACCTTCATAATGCGCTATGATTCCGTTCGGAATCTCCACTGTTCCTCCGGATCGAAGGTAGCTTGTGGTGGGCTTTAAAAAGAAAAAGGGTTCCTTGGGCTGCGAGTTGTTCAACTCCTTGATGTGATCGACATAGTTTCTCCCGATGCCGACTATCTGGGATACCGCGACGCTTGGATTTAGAGAGGGGATTTGCATATTTTGTGCAGAGGATACGTGGCATACCTTTTTCCCTTCTTTCACAAACGCTGCGGCGATGGCCATACTACTCAGGCTGGCCACGTGGGCTATGGGCTCTAAAAATCCAAGATTTCCCTCTAGGAAGCCTATCCCTGCCTGTCCCTGATCCCATACCCGTTCCAAGTCAGATGACAGGAGGATATCACAACTCCGAGTCCGAAGACTCTGCCAAGACCGCTAATTCCCGACTAACATGATCATGATCAATGACGAGTAGAACATGACTCAGGAGGTATGCGCGTAAAAGAAGTCTTTTATACTTCTATTACCGAACATGAGTTACCACAGTACAAGCTGAGGCATTGTACCTTGATGGTACATTCAAGGGACGCGGTGAGTGAGACAAAAGTCTAATAATTTATGTTTCACATGGCTTGGCACTTCAAGGCGGCCATGTACTTGATGTTTGTCACAGTGCCAAGCATTCGACATTTCCAAGCCCACCCTCGCACAATAAATGTTCACCTACGCGAAGTCTCTGCATCTGCTGTCTTCCCTTGATATAATACTCACCCCTTGCACATATGTTCAGTCCACCTCCCAGGTGAGATTCACGAGTTATCTCAAATAGTCACCCTTGTTGAGTGTGTGGTTGGAACGCTACTCTCAAGTGAGCCCGAACCCTCGGTCGGGCTGAGCACTGGATGGGAGATTGGTGTAGCTGTGGGCCTTGGTGAGTGAGAATTAACATGCCGGCTCCGTTGCTTACACTGTTTTGATGCGTACACTCTGCCCCACTCATAGCACTCGTCATGTGTCTAGTTGTGGGTGCACTCTACGTTATCCGCCGTCGGAAAATGCAAGCGTGGGAGCGGCAGGATGCTGAGCTTGGAACTCTTTCGCCAGAACCGCAAGCACCAAGTGCCCAGCCGCACTCCGTTGTGAGGTAGTATTGGGAGGTTTAACTCAGCAGTTCCTTTCGCATCAACGAAGCAAACCCTAGACCTTGGAATCGTTTAAAATACCACTATGAAATATATTAATGCACTTACCATTGATAATGTTAGACAAGTAGATAAGACTGGCATCTTGAAACCGGCAACGATACTGGCCAATGCACAATGTACGAGGACCGGATAACTTTCCGATACGGACATGGTGTTCCGCATAACCTGGTCCAGTAGTCACGGTGGAGCCATACACACAGTTGGTTGCGCTGTAATGGCCAGGATTTATATCTTGGAGTACCCGAGTACCTTGAATCATCACCAGTAGCGACCACCGTGCATAGTCCCTGTGAGCAGAAGTCGTTGGTATAACGGTACTGAATGCTTGTGTCGGCTTTATTCGGGATAACATCGATCGAGTCAGACTCCTTTCCGTCCCTGGTTTCTGCTTGACTTGGCTTTCTGTTTACCGTCCACCATGTCGTTCCCCACTTCAACCATGCGTGTTCGTCCAACACCACAGTCTGTCGCTACTGTTTCTTTTGCCCGCATGGCATCAACAAGCCCAAGCGTGTCCATGGCCGAGGCAAAGTCTCGGGTGAAGGAACGAGTAAGGAATCTATGCCGTTCCACTGTTCGAAATGCTGTCGTTGCACCACCTGTGTTTGTATTGTCATTTCTCTTGGCCCTTCTTTATTTCTTACCTCCTCCGTGAACCTACAGCCGACCTGTGCCGGCCCCAGGTTTTCAACAAGTTCCACCGAGAAATCCTGTTCCGTTCCCATCTCCGACCCATGGCCCAGGTCCTGTGCCCAGTACACCTCTGGACAGCACATTTGTGGGCATGTCAGGTGGTCAGATATTCCACGAAATGATGCTTCGCCATGGTGTCAAACACATCTTTGGTTATCCCGGCGGCGCGATCCTTCCAGTATTCGATGCCATTTACAATTCCCCACACTTTAATTTTGTCCTTCCTCGCCACGAGCAGGGCGCTGGGCACATGGCTGAGGGGTATGCTCGGATATCCGGAAAGCCTGGTGTCGTCCTCGTAACCTCGGGCCCAGGGGCAACCAACGTCATGACGCCGTTGCAGGACGCCCTCAGCGACGGAGTTCCCATAATTGTCTTTACTGGACAGGTCGCTACCTCTGCTATTGGATCTGACGCTTTTCAAGAAGCAGACGTCATCGGTATATCACGAAGCTGTACAAAATGGAACGTCATGATAAAAGATATAACGGAAATCCCTCGACGTATCAACGAGGCCTTTAAAATTGCCTGCTCAGGCCGTCCAGGCCCCGTTCTCGTCGATCTCCCAAAAGACGTAACTGCTGGCATCTTGCGTACTCCTATCCCATACAAAGTGACTACCCCGGGCTTTCCCCTCGGCCTTCCGAGCAACCCTCTCCTACCACCGGAACCACCAACGGACGTTGCACTTATCCGACAAGCAGCAGCTCTCATCAATCAGGCACAGAGACCTATCATCTACGCTGGAAACGGCGTTCTCTCATCACCCCTTGGTCCGAAACTCCTTGCTCAACTCTCGGAGCAGGGTAACATACCCGTGACGACTACCCTCCAGGGTCTGGGTGCATTTGACGAAATGAACGAGAGGAGTTTGCAT
Source organism: Hygrocybe coccinea (assembly GCA_963555575.2). NCBI lineage: Eukaryota > Fungi > Basidiomycota > Agaricomycetes > Agaricales > Hygrophoraceae > Hygrocybe > Hygrocybe coccinea. The sequence goes on along the minus strand of OY741990.2, from coordinate 1,192,666 downwards.
ATGCTAGGTATGCACGGTAGCGCGTATGCCAACCTCGCCATGCAGCAGGCGGATGTTATCATCGCTCTCGGCGCACGATTCGACGATCGCGTTACGGGTGTCGTGGATAAATTCGCACCTGCAGCACGTGCCGCTGCGATTCAAGGACGGGGAGGGATCATCCATTTTGAAATTATGCCCAAGAACATCAACAAGGTCGTCGATGCTTCGATACCTATCGTTGGAGATGTCGTCGCGAACTTGGCGTCCCTGGTGCCCCTCATCCGTTCGTCACCGCGCACGGAATGGTTCAATGATATCAAAGAATGGAAGGAGAAGTATCCCTTCACGTATGTGAAGAGCAAGAGGGGTGAGAGGCTCAAGCCGCAGGAAGTGATTGAGGAATTGGACAAACAGACGGCACATAGGAAGGACGATATTATTGTGACTACCGGTGTGGGTCAACATCAGATGTGGGCTGCGCAGCATTATCGGTGGCGATCCCCACGTTCAATGGTCACTTCAGGTGGACTCGGGGTGAGTTTACTAAGTCCCTACTAAAAAATAAAAACTAATCGTCTTTCAGACGATGGGTTTTGGCTTACCCTCTGCCATTGGAGCAAAAGTAGCTGCTCCACACAAAACTGTCATCGACGTTGACGGCGACGCCTCGTTCTGTATGACAGCCATGGAACTCGCTACCGCTTCTCAGTACGGTATCGGTGTCAAGGTCCTCGTCCTCAACAACGAGTTCCAGGGCATGGTGCTACAGTGGCAAGGTCTGTGTAACTTTTCCTGCTCAGATACAATTGCATGCCGTTAACATGGGTTATTTGGATTTTATCATCATTCAGACTTGTTCTACAATTCTCGTTACTCGCATACGGAGATGATTAACCCAGACTTCATCCTCCTCGCCCGATCCATGGGAGTTCACGCCATTCGGTGTAGCCATGTCGATGAACTGCCGGAGAAGATGAAGGAATTCTTGGAATATGATGAGTCAAAGCCGGTACTGATGGAGTGTTTGGTGAAGCAGAATGAGCATGTATTTCCCATGGTTTGCACATATTTTTTCTTTCCCGAACTTTTCACTCGCTCACTGCTTTGATATAGGTCGCTGCTGGAAAAGCTCTCCACGAATTCATAATGCATCCTTCTCTGACCCCGCCAAAACGAAAGGCGTAAACTGCCTACAGGAGCTATTGTGCCATCTTATCTAATATCTATATGTGGATTCTAGGGAGATCATGATTGTTGGAACCATGACGGGCGTGTGTACCGTTTGCTTTATGCCAATGGGGCTGCATATTAAAAAGGATGTGGAGTCCTACTCCTTCCATCTTGAGAACTGAAACTGTATCCTTTTTTGTACTTGTTACTATAGAAAGTTGTGCCTATCACATAAGCATCAGATAACTTTAAGTGAAAATTTAACATAAAGGTACCGCTATCTAATATGGCAACAATTGCCATAAGAAGCATATCATACTTCATGTTTTTGACATTATCTGGAGAATAGTGCCGTAATAACTGACATAGCCCGACGGTACTGTAATGTCTCCAGCGATTCGTTCTGCCACAGCATCCTGACGCTTGATTCTGGGGAGCTTTGGCGCTTATTCTGTTATGGCCAACCCCCTCGCAAATAGGATGTTCAAAATACTCGATGAAAGGTGTCGTAGCAGCAGAATGGACACAATCCCACACAGGCGGTCCATATCCCGCCCGGATTCTGACACTTCCGACACGATCAACGTTGCATATGGAGCGTTGCAGAGTGGGATTTACGCTATCCGAAGTGCCGCGTACGATCACAAAATCGCCTTATCTACCAGTGGCAAAGACACCACGCTGTATGCAGCACGATGTGACAATGACCAAGGTGTCAAAGCAAGTCCCATCTCTCCAAATCCCCTCTCTCCTGGTTCTGTTTGTTTTTAACTTGACGAACGATGTTATCTTACTTTGAATTCCAGTGGAGAGTCACTAGACTTGACAATAACACCTATTCCATTGTTAATGAACCATATGACTTATCGGCCGCTCCAAATACTTCCACCGACGCGGTTAAAATCACCGATATCGGTACACATGTTGTGGGAAGAGAAGCAGTTGCCATGTGGTACATCTGCGAGACAGCTTGCACTGGTGACTATACGATGTAAGTATACGCCCTTCTAATCCCCAGTGGTTTTCACATCAGCGTTCGCGTGATATTGAATAAATCCTCTTTTTTGTTTGTTTGTAAATGGTAGAATCCATTCACCGCCGTCTTCGCTATGTTGGGCCCTTGCTGACGAGAACGTGACAACTTCTGTGCATTATTCTTTCACAACCGCTATATTTGCGTGCAGTTCTGATACATACACGTTTTTGTCTTGAGCAGGTTACTCTTAGGAGCTTGACGGACGAACAAAATGTGCCCGCACACCTTGTATGGAATTTCGAGCCGTATGGGGCAGACGCAATCCCACTGTTCCACTTCAATTTCCGCCTACATTGCAGGTAAGATTATATATATATGGCCAACTTACTGTCGTGTACATGGGCTGATACAACTGCATTAAAAGTCAAGATGCCGAGTCACAGACTACAAGCTTCGTAGAACAGCCGTTGAAAATAAATCTATGGGAAGATTTCACGCTCCTCGCATGGGTGTTCTGTGAGAATCAGGAACAATGCCGCTCAATTATATCTTTTGAGTCGCCCCAGTGCGGGACGTCCCTCCTCACACTTTCCCTTACACCCATTTTCCAGAGGAAACTACTTCACGTTGCGTATATGACTGGTACGCAGGATGAAGACCTCGTGGAACTGCATGGAAAAATGCAACACCCGTCCCCTGGCGTATGGTTTCACGTCGCACTCGTGTTCAAGACTGGGTACAACGCCAACAATACATTCACGACCTATATAAACGGGAAGGAGGATGTTCAGGTGACAGCCGACAAGCTTATATTCCATGCTCAAGACGTGAGGATATTATTCCTGGTGTTACGGCTCATTGCATCCAATGATCGCATTTCTAGATTAGTGTTATCGTTGGGCTGAGAAAGAACTCTACGGTGGAATGGATTGGCAGCATTGAAGGCGTTTGTATTTATCAGGCTGCTTTAACCCAAGTAAGTTGGTTCTTCGACCAGAAATATGCTTTCCCCCCTATAAAACGGCTGTTTTTTAACTGTGTGCACATCAGAAACAGGTTAACGATCATTGGGCAGAAGGCAATATAAGGAGTTCGTATCATATCGACGTCCAAATTTCAACAAATACTTCGGATAAAGAATAGGCATAATAAGTGAGTTTGCGGAGCTTCCTCCATGTGTTAATCTAACACTCAAACCTACTGCAAATGAAGTAGGATAGGGCGTACATACATTGGAAGGGCCGTTATTTACAGGATTCCGTTAGCTTAGACTGGTATGAAAAAATAATCGTAATATCATGATCCCATTGATAAAAGTTGGATCGGCGTCATGAAATGTAGATAACTTGTCATATCGACCGTGAAAAAAAAATTAAAGAAATGAAATAGGTTCCGAATGAGGTAGACGTGTGAGAGGGAAAGTGCTGATCGATACAACATACAATGTACAGAGTGAGAGCGCGTCCTGGTTAGATATATCTAAGAACAACGGATAACCCCATTAATGAAACATTTCGTCACTAATCGCTGTTTTTTGACTTGAGATGTAACGCCCTCCGTAGAGAAAAACCTTGCGTGAACGATCCACCTCTCTTCCTGCTTTCTGATGGTACTGCGAGGTTGTGACTGCTTTGACGTCGTTCCGACAAATTACTCTGCATCCTCCGCATGGCCACCCCATGCTCTTCCGTGGAAAAGTCGAAACCGCGGTGAACAGAACGAATGCCCGTCGCCATGTCCGTACGACTTCCCGATCGATGATCAAATGACGGTCGGGCGTGATTGGTAGACATGTCGCCAATACTGTCGTTATGTGAGGTAGATGCATGTGGCAGCCGTTTCAGAGCATGCAAACCATTTTCCGAAGGAATCGTGTTAATTTCCCTATTAGGTTCCATCTTCCGGATGTAACGCAATTTATCTAGGTCATCAGGCGCATATCCGAATTTCCAGGCTTTGGCGAGGTATCGCGGCGCAAGGGCAACACAAATGGTGATCGGAAGACTCAACCAGAAATAGGCCGAATGAAAGACATAAAGATTGTTTCCGTATACGGGCGTGACAAACCAACCAGGAGAGATAAGGGCATAGATGGGCTGTATAACGGTATTATGTATGGCATAGAAATGGGTAAGAGATTGCTTACGGTGTATATCCAGACAAGAACAGTTCCAATGAATACTGCAAAGAAAACCCAACTAGTCCAGACATTCGTGTTCAGGCCATTGAATAAATTAGCCACTGTGACAGCTACAATGGACATGGTCTTGGGTGGTGCAAGGTCATCTATGGGGTAACGAGGAGATGAAAAGAGAGCTCACAGTCGCAAATTCAAATTGCCCGATCTGGTAGCCGTCTGAACGAGTTGTCTGCGTCCAATATGTATACGAAGTCAAAAAGTATATGACAACAGACTAAATATATCGAATATGAATTGAGTGATAAAGAAGTGGGATTGATTCATACAAACGAACCTGGTAGATTCCATCGACCATATATATCACGAATAACCAAATGCCAAACCACTTGCCTTCCCTTCCGTAACGGTAAAGCTCGGGTATGTTCATCAAGACGTCGGCATCTATCAGGAATAAAAATCAGACCCACGAAAGAAGGAAACGTTGGCCACAATTGAGTCGTACCAACTATTCGATCGAAAAGACCGATGCCAATGACAGGAGCGACCGTCCAGATTGAATTCCAGAATAGCAAGTAGGTATATTCCAACACGCTTGTAAGCATCTCAGCTGAAATCGCACATGATTCAGATATTGAAAAGGACATACAAACTTGAACTCCATGCGTTATAGATCTGGAACCACCATAGAACACCGATGCAAACGACATTCTTGTAGAAGAAATTGACAATCCTAGAAGGGACAGCGGGTAAGTCTCTGAAATAATGCATATACCTAAAGTAAAACTGACATGTTTCCATTACGAGCATAGGACCAATGCCCATGCACCAACAGTAACCGTTTGAGGAACCGGAACTAAATTAATCCATCGTAAGATTAGTTACAGCCGCAATCGCAATCGAAATAACATCTGACCTGGGCAATAGCGTAATCGGATGAATTTACAGCTTGAAGCCCTTCCTCTCCGGCGATCCCAACACCAACATCAGCAGCCTAGATTGACGAGCATCATCAATCACGACATGACAATCCCTGGGGAAAAAAGAAGTGCGGACCTGAATCATGCTAACGTCGTTTGCTCCGTCACCAATGGCCAGAGTCATGGTGCCCAACCCGTTCTTGACAAGTTTGACAACAAGCGCCTTTTGAAGTGGCGACACCCTACAGCATATTACACCCTCGCACAATTTTGCCAGACCGAGCAACAATTCTTTGTGTCGGTCATCTCCTAATGCCTAGGCATCATTGAAAGCGGTCCTGGCAACTGAGTTGTAGAATGCAAAAACCACTCACGATTTCCAAAGCTTTCCCCTCAATCACGAGCACGAATCCTCCAGGACGATCACCATTGTTGGAGCCTACAATTGATGTGACACCGGTGTCAATTCGTTGCAAAGGATAGGAACGTTCTGTGTCGTCCACGTTTGAAAACGCAGGTTCTTCGGCAGCTCCATCACCGTTTAAGAGACCACTCTCCGGAAAGAACTCCTCCACAGCGTGGGTCATCTGGTTGTAGATAGACCTGCAACCTTCATTACCACCGCGAATCACAATCATGTTCGACTCCCTGCCAATCAAATTCGTGCTGTGTCCAATGGCTAGATTGGACAATAATCAGGCTAGAGGCTGTTGGTTTAACCTGGCAACTCTTACCGATTGCTGTCTCAAGCTTATCTCCAGTCGCAACCCAAATCTTGATGCCAGCCCTTTTGAGGTCTGCGATCGTTTCCGGTACCCCATCTTGAAGACGATCTTCGATAGCGGTAGCGCCCAAAAGTCTCAAATCCCGTTCTAATTCGTCCGAAACCGCCTCGATGTTGGCTTCCCTATCATCCAAGGAGACAGTTGCTTCGTGATAGCGATCACTCCATGAAGTGTACTCCTCATCTGTGAAGTATATATCAAACCCGCACCCTCACCACCAAAGTAAACAAACCTACCCGATATGACCTTATAAGCAAGCGTTAGCGTTCTTAACCCCTCACTGGCGAACGCCGTCAATTGCCTCCCGGTCGTCTCTTTGAGTTCCTCTCCACTCGGCTTGAGCCTCTCAAAGATGACGCTGTCCGCACCCTTGGTCAATAAAAACAGTCTCGAATCACTTCCGTCCATCTTCCTTAACACGACGCTCATCCGTTTCCTCGAACTCGTAAATTCCAATATGTTCAACAATTCATACATCTCCACATCATCCGAGAACGGTGTTTTGAGTTTCAGGGTCTCACGGTCCCGCCCAAGGAAGACAAAGCCCATATCCGCTGCAGCCTGTACCAGAGCAGTCTCGTCGGGCGATTGCGCCTTGTACTCGATCGCATTTGTCTCGGGGTCAACGACCGTTAGTACAGTGTGACAGAGAGCTAGCACCGTAAAGAAGCCATTCAGGGAACGTGCATGACCAGCGTGATCGGAGCTAGGGTCGGTCTCCACAGAATCCTCGAGGTCAGCTTTCAGGGTCGCATCACGGAAACGCCTTAAAACACCCTTGGAGAGTCGTACTTGATTCGTTATAGGTGTCGGAACTGGAGTGTTTCCCTCGTTGTTATTAGTTGTGCTTGATCCAGCAGCCGTGGAAGATTCTGCACTGAGATGTCGGTCTTCGGTGGTCAACTCCGGACTCTGCTGGTTCGGTGCTTCTGGTTCTGGCGCATCTTCGCCTTCGGGAGGTTCTGGATCACCCATGTACACCTTCCCGCCGATAATGCAGTGTCGGAAAACCATCGAATTCTAAGAATAAGGTGATTCGTTCAAACCTTGTTGATACATAGTACTACGGGACGAGGGACAAACCTGAGTCAATGTTCCAGTTTTATCAGAGAAGATGTATTCAATTTGACCGAGATCATCCGACAGGTTCCAACTCCTGGCCAGAGTCGCTTGATTTGTCTTTTCATACCAGATATCCTTGTCGAAATAGATAAACGCGGCTTGGATTGTCCTGACAAACTCAATGGAGATGTATAGCGAGATTGGCACAATGTTCTGGAAACTGGGGAGCGGTAGAAATTGTCATCGTTGAACGTATCGAGAAAAGGGTAGACTCACGTGATGAGAGCAAAGCCCCAAGTGACCAACCCGTTAATAGATGGATTATCGTCCTTGAGGTTATCACCGTAGAGCCACGGAGCACCGGCGGGATAATCCTTGTGCTCAAGGTAGGAATCCGTGATAGCACAGGCGACGGCCATGGCAGCTAGAATAAAGAGATTGATAAAGCTGAACCATTAAAGGGGTTCAGTTCTCCTATCATAAAAGACAGGAAAAGACAGGGCACCTACACCTGTGGATTTGTCTGCCGTTCGACTTTACTTCGTTTACTTGGTGTACCTCCCGAGTTCAAAACGATCTTGGTGTCCGCGCCGGTGAAAAGAACGATACCGATTACCCATCCTGTATTTCGTAGGACAGTACCTCTTAATAAGGTCATTTGAAGGTCGACTGGGTGTTTGTCATTGTTCGTTACGACCGTGGCATTGAGCCTGTACATGTTGACGTCTGGAGAGTCGCAATCGATACGGAAGGCATTATGTTTACTGGCACAATCCGCTGCAGTGCGTAAGTGTGTAAGCGCCGGCACGGCATTACGAGACTTGAGGTTCGTTTCTCCATCTAAATTCTTCGTCTCGACATACGCAACATTGCCCTCTTCCGAGGTGGAGCAGATAAGGATGTCTGCGGGGAATAACTCATTGTCCATGATTTTGACGAAATCGCCTACGCGCACGTCTTCCCAGTACTTCTTCTTCCAACGAGGGTGACTGTATTCGCCTTCCTCGTGGGGCTGATTGTGTGGTTCTACCTCGGGATCATAGTCGACATCTTGATCGTGTGTGGGTGTCTCGGCAGTAGAACCATGTTCGAGCATTGGGATACTACGTTTGGCGAACTTCTTGACCAAGTTACCGCCTTTGAGGGTCTCGGGGAGAAGAGAGGCGAAAATGGAGTTGCTCTTCTTACTCATGAAGTTTGCATTAACCCAGTCTGCCCCTGAGAGAATGCGAACTTGAGAATAGTTGACGCGTCGGTCAGACTGATGACGTTTGATGTCCTCGTAGACATCCTTCAGTGCAGAGATACTCAACACGATGAGCAGCGGGAGGATCACAAGAGCTGGTGAAATCGTCGAGAATTTATCAAAGAATTGCAAAATCGCAATGCCGAGAAAGAAACTAAGACGCCCAGGGGAGTTAACAAGGGTGTGATCATAAAGGTTTGTACGCACATATTGGCCACACGCCGAAACTGCTCGAACAAATTCCGCGGCAGGAATGTGAATACGGTGTATTTGGAAGTAATCACTCGATTCGTAGCGTAGATATATTCCTTCTTTGGTTTCCCATTTCGATTGAAGTACTCCTGTGGAAGGTCCTCCGAGACACAGATGGTGCGAGGAGGGCCGGGTTTGCGAGCGGTTGTAAAGAGGGACTCGACATTAAAGGCGGCGATTTTATCATACCAGGCCACAAAACCTGTTCGAGGAGGCATCGTCGTGGTCGTCGTCAAGAAAGAATCGCAGTGGGAATCAAGCAGCCATCGTTCTGGCAAGCGATTTGCATCTGCCGTGTCTGACGCATGGCATTAGTCACTTTCCGAATCTGACACACCGACAAACAATCTGTATGTCAGGTACCGTTTGTCACCTAGTGCTAGTTACCAGGTATAACGTACTCTGGTTTCCCCCTCACTGCTTGGCCGACTGCTCCGTTCCGTGTCCCTTGGACTATTTACTTTACTTTGTCAATACTCATTTCAATGATATCCTTGAAAAACGTATGTGTAATCACGTGATGGTCATCGCCCCGCATCACGTTGGTCTTAGGAATCGGACAGCCATTGCATCAAAGGCGGAAAAGATTGAGATCGTGGTTCATAAAATGTACGGCAAATATCGCATTGAATCCAGTCCAGAATGTATAGTAGAGTAAAACGAGTGTGTCAGGGAGGGGAAAGCAGAAGCCCAAAGAAAACTGCAGAAACGAGGGTGGGAGGGTATCCATTTTTGTTGGCTGTCAAGGTAGTGTCAAGATAACTTCAGTTGAGGTATTAGGGAAGGGCTAAAAATAAACATACGCTCAGCAAGGAGATTGGCGATAGTATTCTAACGCTCAGGTTGTTGCTGCTGGAGGGCGTTGGTTAACTCCCTCTTTGAGAGCAAGTAATTGTTTTGAACGGAACGCCTCATAGTGGATTTGAGCAGTCGTCTCAATCAAGTCTTGCAAGTGGGTCCTTTCAAGCCGAAGCAGTGTGCATCAGCTAAGGCTATTGGCAGTGAGGAGAAAAACCACTGACCTCGTGAGGAAGTTTCTCAGGTGCATGAACTCACAGTGGTTCTCATTCTCAACATTGACCACGCCCCAACGGTTCTTGCGGCCCCGAACAGACTTGCCATCGATGATCACATTGCTCTCCGAGCCGACCACCGCAAAAGGAATGATGCTCTGCAGTCACCAAATGCATGTAGACGACACAGTACATCAGAAAAGGCGGCACATACCCGAATCGTCTCGTTCAGCTGCACTTCTTCCTCATCACTCTCATCTGTGTCGAACGGATACAGGCGGATGTTATTGTAGACCAGCTCCTCACGGATCTACACGGAGCAGGACGGTCAAATGCCATATCAAAAGTTTCTCTGTGAACTCACCTTGAGCTTGAACGCGACTCTCTCGGCGAGGGACAAGCTGTCAGACTTGGCGATGACAGGCACGACATTGACGACCTCGCTAAGCTTTTTCATGACAATAACATCGATAGGGCGGAGCGAGTGACCCGTAGGATTGATAAAGTACAAGCAGCAGTGGATCCGCGTGTCCTGGATGTACCGATCGCGCATCGCCGTAAGCTCTTTGCGAAGATAAGCGCTGTGCTGGTCCTTGATGTACTTGATAATAGGGTCCCAACTACACGAGAGAGTAATCTCATCGAGGCGAAGCAAGATGTAAAAAAAAACCCACCAGTTTTCATTATTGACCTGGTCCCCGTATCCAGGTGTATCAACGATGTTCAACCTTAGTTTGACGCCATTTTCAACGATGACTGGGTGGTACAGTCATTGACCACTCCTTAAAATGAGGGGGAAAAATACCGTGAGACACTGCTTGGATCTCGGTGGTCTGTCTAACAGGCTCATCAGACGTGAAGCGCCCCTTGGAGTCGATCAAGTGTGAAGCAAAAATCGTGTTAATGAGCGTGGACTTTCCGAGACCAGTTTGCCCTATTCGAAACAAAGAAGAATGAATGGAAGAATTCAGTAAAGTCCCACCGAATATGAGAGATATGGAATCAAGAAAGAGAAACCGCAGTGGAGCACACCAAATAGAGGGGAGAAAAAAAAACATAAGCTCGTACCACTTACCAACGACAATGACGTTGAACTGGAAACCACGCTTCAAGAGCTTGTGCTCAATCTGCTGAGTAATGGAGTCGAAACCGACGTATGTCTCCGCACGGATTTCTTCAGCTATAGATGAGGCCATGGTTTGCAAGGGGAATGGAAGGGCGAGACGAACAGTCCCGGCAAATTGAGTTTACTTTGGAACCAAACACATGCATATAAACAATGTGGCTGAGGCCACAAAAAAAATTACATTCCATATATTCATTTCTAATCGATGTCTTGTCATTCTATGCCCTCCGTGTACCCTCCTGTTTGCATCAACCATTGGGGGCCCTTCGCTCTCAAGTTCGCCGTTTAAAGGACGGTGCCCAACCTAGCCAATGAGCACAGGTGTTAGTCTCGCCATAATTTATTAATAAATAGGTTATTAAGAGGGTGAGAGGAAGCGGGATAACAAAAAGGCCGCTACGAGAACTAGACAAGTGACAATAACAGTGGCGACATAAGGCCCCGTTTTTGACCTCTTGTTTTCTTTTGAGATGACTCGGTTTCGGCGATAAGAAGGGGAATAGTCGTGTGATGGAGGCTGGATGATTCGGACGTACCCAATGGATTTGAAACCATGAACGCTGTATATAAAGCTTGTTATCAACTCGATCGAAAAACAATGTCAATGAAAACACCCACTAATATCCTTCCAAACTACGGCGCATTTCTTCTTCCATGCCAATAGGTACCCCATCGAGCAAGAACGTCAACTTCGTTGAGTCAGAGGACTGCTCAAGCTTCGTGGTAAGGGTTGCAAAATGACCTAGTGAGGTGACCAAACATAACTTGCCAAATGATGAGGAGAAACGAGTGACTTACCTGACGGCCAAGTTGGACTCTGTAGAGACCAAGTCTGAACTATTTCATTCGAGGGCGTGAGGGAAATGTATTTGCCCCTGACACCACCATTAAAAAGTTGATATTCAGATCCCGCTTGGGCCGTCGACTGTCATAATGAATGCATACAGTTCATGAAATGGTCATAAATTAGTTTCAATCATAATAATAATAATAATCAGTACGGACCTTTGCTGGTGCACGGCTCCACAAAGGAATCCTTTTCTCGTCCGTAAGCAACCCAAACAAGTCATCAGCCGATGCCACGAAAGAAGCATCAACGGAAACTCGAGCCGTGTTCAGCGCTCTCAACTTCTCCTCCATCTGTTTGGCGGGTTGGGTGGGTGCGGAAGGGGCAGTCGAAAGAGAAGCGGGTGTACTGGTACCCGTCAAAGCAGGGGTTTCCGAGCGGCTTGGGCCGGTGCTGACGGTGAGATCTTTACCGTGAGTCTCGACTAGAGCGGCAGGAAATTCGGCGAATTTGACTTCGAGAGCGGTTGGCAGACGGGACTTGGCGAGGGCCTGAGAAATTAATGTTAAGAGATGAACGAAGCTTTCCAACGTCATAAGAAAAATACTAGCAAAAAGAGCTTCGACTGCCGGAGAAGAGGTGGTCTCGAGCGTCCAGCTGTACTAGACGCGTAAACATCATGAGCAAGATTAGACGTACGTCAATAGGAGTCGCAGTGGACTCACCTGGTATTCTGATAAACCATCGAGAGTGACTTCATGGGAGACCTCAGGAATCAAGAGATTGCCGTGTACTTCTGTGCCATCGCTCGCCGTGCCAGACCATGCCAAGTCAATCTGGCAATCGTATATGGTGATCAACCTGCATACAAGGTATGATCGGTCGACCACGAATACAAATGACGACGGCGCACTTTGACTTTCTCTGTCCCAACTCAACGTCTCCTTCCACACGATTTACTTCAGAAATCAGAATTTCTTCCCCCTCAGTGTCGCCAGCGATGACGATTGAGGTCAATTCGCGCTTGAACCACTCCTCAGCCCAGGGCGTGACATTTTTGTTTTTCCAATGCCAGTTTGCGGTGCTGGGTGGTAGAGACATACCAAACGCTGTTGCTTTCGAATTCGAATAGAAGACTTGGGAAGTGAAGGATCTGAAGACGGTCTAAAGTTATATTTGGGAGGTCAACTTGTACACTGTGGGCTTGTTTGCTCTCCTCTGCTCCAGAATGTTCCAGCGGTTTCCCCTAAACCTCAAACGTGTATCTACGGTGATTCCGCGCACCACGGCAAGTCCCCAAATACTGTCTTCTTATTGCCCAATTTATATTATTAGTGACAGCAGCAATTCTCGTCACCGTGGAGGCGGACTTCAAGCACAGAGGGCCTGCCTTTTTTTGTCAACTCAGGTTTGTTCAGCTCATAATCACGCCCGAAACGCAGTGGAAAGTTGAAGGGCGTAACCGTGTGATCATGGATTCATGTCAGGCCAAGGTCCAAGTGATAGATCTGAGTGCCAGGAACTTGAACGAAAACGGCAGATCCAAAAATGGCGGTCCTTGTGTTCTATGCCCTCTCGGACTGAGCGCTACCGCGGTTAGTTAAGTGTGGACACAGACAGTTTTATCTTGGCTATGACATTTATCGTCAATTCCGACCTTCGTGGTTCCAGTTTTACTGAGGTTCACGGCTCTCAGTACAATATTCAAACCGTCGACTTGACGGAAGAAAAGGCGCTTGCTACTCTAAAACCTGCAGTGCGTGGAGGATATGATGTTCCCGTTTGCATGGAAGGAACCCGTAAAAGTGTGTTCAGGGAGGTTGATACCTGGCTAGATGACTTGGGTGTGTTCCATCTCTACTGCAGCGAATAATATCTTACAATAGTCTTATCTAGCATCAACCCCTAACACCATGTGGATCAGCGGTAGTCCTGGCGCCGGTAAATCGGCCATTGCATCTACCTTGGTCTCGAACTTGACCCGTCGCCGGCGTCCTTTCTCTTTCTTCTTTTTCAAGCGAGGCGATGCCATCTTGGGCGATCCCGGTAATCTCTGGCGTACCGTCGCTTCCGATCTTTGCAAATTCAATACGGACCTGAAGGCCTGCGTGGTTGACTTCTTGAGGACAGAAATCAGGGATGGAGACATCATGTTGCATTTCGATTGCATGATCAAGGAGCCTTTGGCGAGGAATCATGCCAAGTTCTTTTCAGAACCCCCTGTCGTCATTATTGATGCGTTGGATGAATGTGGTTTAGATGACACCCAAGCTGCTCAGCGCCGGATCCTCCTCGATACACTCACTCGCTGGTCTCACCTGCCAACTAAATTCAAACTCATCCTCACTAGCCGTAACGAGCGCTTACCGAGTTCGTTTCACGACCAGAGAGTTTGCCGCAGGATCGTCCTCGAAACTGGCGAGTCGGTCACTGCAGAAACACGCAAGGATATACGGATCTTCTTTGAGAAGAGTTTCGACGACATCTGCCCAGAGATTGGCATGGCATCCACTTGGCCTGGGAAACTTATGATAGACCGGCTCACAGAGCGTGCCGGCGGACTTTTCATCTGGGCCAAGACTGCAATCGCTTTCGTGAAAGAAAAACGAGGCGAACCTGTCGACAAACTTAAACTCTTGCTTGCCGGTAATTTGGGCAAAGGAAATGATACTATCGACAGACTTTACCGACAAATCCTAGATTTCTCCTTCGACGACGTTGATGACATTACGCTCGAGCTATTCAAAGCAATTGTTGGCATGATCATCATTGCTAAAACCCCTCTCCATCGTGATGATCTGAAACATTTCCTGGCAAGGCACGACAACCAGCATGAAAGACAATTCAATATCATTTTCCGCAATCTGTCCTCCGTCCTGGAATTTGACGGTTGGCTTCGCCTTAGACACCTTTCATTTGCTGAATTCCTGGTTGATCCCAATCGGTGTCGCGATCATCGTTTCATTATTGACCAGAACGAGTTACATCATAACATGGCATTCAGCTGCCTGCGGATAATGAAAAGGGAACTCAAGTTTAATATCTGTGCACTGGAGACGTCCCACCTCCGTAACGACGATGTGGTAGGCTTGGCGGAACGAATAGCGGCCATGGTACCAACTCGATTGCAGTATTCTTGTCGTTTCTGGGCCGCTCACCTCTGTGATACAGCAGTGGAACAAGGTGGCCATAAGCCACTATTGAAGGAGGTCACAGATTTCTTCCACATCCGTCTCCTCTACTGGCTGGAAGTCATGAGCTTGATCAAAGAAGTTTCAGCGTCGCTGATAGTGATGCTCAGTGTGGCTCGATCACAGGGGATCAAGGCAAGTATCGTCTCTCGCAGTCTGTGTATTTTCGATGACACTTCTTTAACAGGACGTCGACGCAGAGGTGTCAGACTTTGCAAAGGATGCGAGCCAATTTATTATAAACTTTTACACTCCAATCTCGGAAAGTGTACCACATATCTACTTGTCGGCCCTCCCGTTCTCTCCACGGAAGTCCTTGATCTCAAGACAATTCAGCGTGCAATGTCCAGATACCTTGTCCGTCGTCATGGGTCAAGATGAACATTGGCCCCCATTAATCAATATGTTGACTGGCCACACTGATGACGTGTGGTCGGTTGCATTTTCGCCAGATGGGAAGCACATCGTTTCAGGTTCCTCCGACAATACGGTGCGCGTGTGGAATGTTGAGACTGGCCAGATCGTAGCCCGTCCCTTTGAAGGCCACACTGATCCTGTCCTGTCAGTTGCATATTCGCCAGATGGGAAACATGTTGTTTCAGGTTCCTCTGACAATACGGTGCGCGTATGGGATGCCGAGACTGGCCAGATCGTGGCTGGTCCCTTCGAAGGCCACACCCATTCTATTTTGCCAGCTCCATATTCGCCAGATGGGAAGCATGTCGTTTCAGGTTCCTCTTCAGATTCCTCTTCAAGTTCCTCCAACGATGCAGTGCGCGTATGGGATGCCGAGACTAGCCAGATCGTAGCTAGTCCCATTGAAGGCTACAGCAGTTCTGTCTCGTCAGTTGCTTATTCGCCCGATGGGAAACATGTTGTTTCAGGTTCCTGGGACAAGATCGTGCGTGTGTGGGATGTCGAGACTGGCCAAATCGCAGCCTTTGAAGGCCACACCAAGTCCGTTTCGTCAGTTGCATATTCACCAGATGGGAAGCATATTGTTTCAGGTTCCAAAGATAATACGGTGCGTGTGTGGGATGTCAAGACTGGCCAGATTGTAGCTGCTCCCTTCCAAGGCCACACTGGTTCTTTTTTGTCAGTCGCATATTCGCCAAATGGGAAGCATGTTGTTTCAGGTTCCTCTAACGATACGGTGTGCGTATGGGATGCCGAGACTGGCCAGATCATAGCCGGTCCCTTTGAAGGCCACACCGAATCTGTTTCGTCAGTAGCATATTCGCTGGATGGGAAGCGTTCCTCCGACAATACGGTGCGCGTGTGGAATGTCGAGACTGGAGAGATCGCAGCCGGTCCCTTTGAAGGCCACACCGAGCCTGTCCTGTCAGTTGCATATTCACCAGATGGGAAACATGTTGTTTCAGGCTCCTCTGACAACACGGTGCGTGTATGGGATGTCGAGACTGGCCAGATTGTAGCTGGTCCCTCTGAAGGCCACACCGATTCTGTCTGGTCGGTTACATATTCGCCAGATGGGAAGCATGTTGTTTCGGGTTCCGAAGACAAGACCGTGCGTGCGTGGGATGTCGAGACCGGCCGCATCGTATCTACTCCATTTGAAGGTCACACCGATTCTGTCTGGTCAGTTACATATTCGCCAGATGGTAAGCATATTCTTTCAGGTTCCGAAGACAAGACCGTACGCATGTGGGATGTCAAGACTGGCCAGACCGTAGCTGCTCCATTCGAAGGCCACACCGACTCTGTTTTGTCAGTTGCATGTTCGCCAGATGGAAAGCATATTGTTTTAGGTTCCAAAGACATGACGGTGTGCGTGTGGGATGTCGAGACTGGCCAGGTTGTAGCTGGTCCCTTCGAAGGCCACACCGATTCCGTCTCGTCAGTTGCATATTCACCACGTGGGAAGCATGTTGTTTCAGGTTCCTCTGACAGTACAGTGCGCGTATGGCGTGTCAAGACTGGCGAGATCAAAGCTAGTCCCTTTGAAGGCCACACCGATTCTGTCTCGTCAGTTGCATATTCGCCAGATGGGAAGTGTGTTGTTTCAGGTTCGTGGGACATGACCGTATGCGTGTGGGATGTCAAGACTGGCCAGATTGTAGCTGGTCCCTTTGAAGGCCATGCCAATTATGTCTTTTCAGTTGCATATTCGCCCGATGGGAAGCATGTTGTCTCGGGTTCCGAAGACATGACGGTGCGCGTGTGGGATGTCAAGACTGGCCATACCGTAGCTGGTCCCTTTGAAGGCCACATTGATCCTGTCTGGTCAGTTGCATATTCCCCAGATGGGAAGCACGTCGTTTCAGGTTCCTCCGACAATACGGTGCGCATATGGGATGTCGGGGCTAGCCAGATCGTAGCTGGTCCCTTTGAAGACTGCACCCATTCTATCCCGCCGGTTGCAGATTCGCCAGATGGGAAGCATGCTGTTTCAGGTTCCTATGACATGACACTACGTGTGCAGAATATCGAAACTGTTCAGCTATTGCCAGTTGCCAGCAACCACCACATTGTTATAACACACTCAATCGGAGGACCCAATGCATTCAGCACAGGTCACTTGAAATCAAATGGCTGGACTCACATTTCTACTGTTGGCAATGATTCTGTTTTGTTTTGGGTACCACTTCATGCCCGGCCAGGCTTGTGTGATGGCAGGACTGTCTTGGTTCTAGGTGTGTGCAACACTAGGTTGGACCTCAGTCGATTTGTGCATGGCACATCTTGGATAGCCTGTCACCCCCACCCCTTTGTTGATATGTCCACATCCCTGCCATTACTGTTACATGATGTCAAACCTGACCTATCTCCACAACCTCCCAGGAATTGTTCTCACTTGAAACTTATTTCATTGCTTCTGATCCCATTGATTGCAATGTTTGTCTTCTATTTGTCCAGTAACTGATAAATTTTGACACTGGTTCCATCTACAACTAACCTACTATGCTCATGGTTTTTCCAGATATTATGGTGTAAATTTCTGTGGTAGCTTGAATTTCCAGAAGGACCTTACTACATACATTCGCTGCCTTTACAACTTGTAACCTGAATAGCATGATGCCATGGTTGAGTTTAAAGCTTTTACTTTACTTTGACTGACTACAGTCATGAGCATTGTGGTAAATTGCTGCATCTGGAGTGCTTTCATCCCAACTACTGAGCATGTACATGAACCTCATGTTGGAACTGCCTTCCACAAGAAAGTTTTGTGAAAGGAATCCTTTGTGGTTTTGAGCAGTTTGTCATTTGGTGGCAAGCACCCAGCACATTCACCGTGTTCCAGGTCCAGGTAGCAAACCTGTGTTGAGGTCAAAATATATTTGTTAACTGCCATGTAGACACATAATAACTGAGATCATATTGCTAACATGCCTTGAGATATGCCAGTGTATCACTATTCGTGCCTAGCCACATTGTGGTAGATAGTGTAGCTTGTAGTTAGTTTACATCACCCCAACGACTCATGCTATAGCTAGACGACACGATGGATATGCCGTTTAGATTGATGCATAAACAAGTTTTGCCAGCAGAACTAGATATACCTCACAACAGCATGTGATATATTATATGCGTAGACCTTGTTGAGGCTCAAAGAAGCTCAATAGAAGCATGTGAGGTCAATGTGAGCATACATGGCAGCTATAAATAGCCCACCTAAATCCGCCCTCCCTATCACCCTCTTGTCCCCCCATGGCGTGGCATACCCCCTTCCCTCCTTCCAACGGCCCTCTTAGCACACCCAATATTGCTCCTGGTCCCCACTACAACTTCTCTGGCATCAATTCGAGCACCCAACATGCACACCACTCTCCCCAGATTGGTCCCGAGGTTGTTGCTGCTGTCCTCGCTCATATGGGTTCTTTGGGTCACACTGTGGCCACTAGTGCTAGTTCTCAGATGGCTGTAGTTGCTCCCAATCCTGGTCCCTTTGGAGTGCATGCCATCCAACCAAACATCAAGGTTGTGGCTATGTTGGACCATATTAGCACGTGGCTCGACAACATAGAGAGGGATGTAGGTAACAGAAGATGCACCGCTGAACTGACTGATGATGAGGGGAACGGCCATGATGGAGACAATGAAGATGATACCCAGGTCAGCGGATGACAAAGGAAGAAGCAAAAAAGGGCAAAAGCATTGAAGCATTTAATTAGTGGTGAGGTCAATGGTCTCAACAATGCGCAGAGGACCATTTGAGTTGAACTTCAGGTGAGCCCGCGTGTTGTACCATATGGAATCCCCATCTCACTGCAAACTGTCAACATCAGCGCTTGGTTGCAACAGAGATGATTCAACTGGCTGGTGAAATCAAGACTTACCTCGCACAACCTCAGGATGATGAGGAGTCTCAAATGGTACAGCCCATGCAGGCCAAAGCACCACCTCCTGAATGTTTCGAGTTCCAGGAACATGGATTCCACCAACAACTTGAAGATCATCGAGCAGGCTGCCAAGCTGGTATTCAAAGAACAAATTGTCAGTACGAAACCACCATGATTCAAGGAATAACCTACAGACTCTCCTTTAGAACCCTGAAACCCAAGAGATCAGCTATGAGACGGTCAAGTTTACTTACGAAGATGTCCTGCATTTCGCCAAAGGCAAGTTCCGACTCTGGAAGAACATGGTGCAAAGCTCTGAGGATGCCGCCAAGGCATGTAAGAAGGACATTTCAAACACCAAAAACAAGAGGAGTCAACAAAAAAAACATGTATGTGAGAACTCACAGTGTTCTATGATAAATCGCTACTTAGTGGTCCCAAAAGCACAAAGACGATCGCATGAAAGCACTCAAGAAATACGAGGCAATCTACAAACAAAACCCGATTGGTTTTCTTGATGAAATGGAGTGGATGTCTTCCGAAGTAAGCGATATTCAAACAGACAATGAGCAAATGAAGATTGCACACTGATGCAAAATTGCGGAGACATTGGGGACCACCATCAAATGCCTAGAGGAGGAGGTTGTCTGGGAAACTGTCAGGCCTGCCTGGTGAGCCAAACTAGTATGGTCTCCAAATCCCCTCTTCATTGAACATTGCACACTTTTTTCACAGATTACTACAGTTTACGAGTGACTTGACAAGATCCGATCTGAAGATCATGAGAAGACTGGCAGAGGCAAGACTCGGAACATCACCAAACATGTTAACCTTGGCTGTAAAAGTGACAGAACACCCTTCCCCTCCATATACCCCTCAATGCTCGATACCGACTGGTACAGGTTGTATCTTGGTGGACATCCTGACGAAGGAATCTTTATGCTAGCCAACGATCTGCAGGAATGGGACATATTTGCTGAAAATATGGAGGATGCAGCTCAAGACCATGAATGAGTTGGGCGACGTACTCTGCAGTTCTCCTTTATCTGCTCGGCTCTGTCTCTGGATGTTTTTGAACATTGCTGCCACAGGATGCTGTCTCTTTGGACCAGTCTGGTGTTGTATTTCTCATGTTACCTATTGCCAAACACTCGCCTTTCATAACGCTATAGTGTTTTATCTTCATGCTGTTGTTCTGTTGCTGTACGCCAGTATTCTGTCCTGTCCAATAACGTATTCAAGTTGATGCATCACATTTATTGAGGTGAAAATGAGGGCTATCACAGCAATGTGTGTATACAGATATGAAATCAAATGATGGTAACATCCTATGGTGAGTGTTAGCCCATTATTCAAAATGAAAAATAAGACACACGCGAGTCAAACCAATTGTTGCCCACATCTTGGAGTCATCTGTTGACACAGTCACCCGACATGCTTGAGAGAGGATTGATGAGATTGATATGAATGCTGGTGGTCCCTCTTCTTGGGGATTGAGAAATTTGTTGTGGTGCCAGAAGAAGACTTCAAGTTCCGGACTGGGGGCAAATATTCAGTAAAACAAATCATACATACTATTCACATACTATGGGTCCCAGTGTGATGTGTTGGCATCTTTGAGACAGCAAAACCAGCGGATGTCAAGAAGCTCAACAGTTTCATCAATCCTGGGCTGTTTATGTGTGAGAATATGAAAGACTTGGCCAATGTAGCGTATATTGTTCAAATCCATTTGCACAATTGAAGTGGGGGCACGTGTGAGTGAAGTTGAGGGTGTGATACACCTACCATCCAGAATAACATGCTTGTAAAACTTTGCACAGCTGTAGATGAAGTTTGGGTTCAGATCGTTGCTGTCGGCAGAACGACTGATAATGTGGACATCAGGGTGAGCGGTCTGGTAGAATCCAACCAATGCTGTCTGCTGCTCCCTTGTCAGGGTCTGAATCGTGTATTGACCAAGGGAGAATCATTTCGTAACTGAAGGAACTGAGAATAATACAATGAGGAAGCAAATAGATTGACATACTATCGACAGTAGAATCCTCAATCTCACAGGCTAGTGATGCGACAGTACCTTGAATATCGCCATCTGTTGGAGAGGTACTGAGGTACCTCTCTGGGGACTCATGCAGGACTCTAGGTGGACTGACTGGATGGGATAGGATAGGATCTGTCTACTACATCAGGAAGGCTACTGACTAAGTCAACTGTGGGAACCCAAGCACGTGACTGCCCAGGTCCCACTACTCCAAGTGTCCCTCTTCCTCATAGCGACACCCTCATTGCCAACTGCTACAGAAAAGAACACAAAACAAACAGAAACTGACCAAAAAACTCTAAAGCCACAACTCCCAGTACCTCAGAATGCCTCAAATCGAAGTCAGGGCCTTATATCGTGAAGTGGGAAATCGTCCTCATCATGGGAGGCGGTAGATGACCAGACTCTGTAGAACTCCTCTCTCAAACTCAAACTCTCTGAATGCCTCCCTTACAAGGGCTAGGGCTCACAATGCAAGATCCAAAAATGCTCGAATTGTCCTGGCAAGTACTTGGTGCAGTGTGAAGGTTCAGGTGATCCAAAATATAACTGTATTGGCGGAGATTAGGTAAACAGGTGCATGAACATAGTGTAGTGATGGATTGTGGGTAGACTGCAATTGATATCCAGTAGATGGGGGAACAGGGGGACAGGGCTATAACAAAAGCTATAATAAGGGATGGGGGCATAGTACTAAAAAGAGCAGTGTCTCGATGTGAGGGGGTTGGTGTACTATGTGAAGGGGCTGCGAGGGGCTAGGAACGAGGTTGGGGGTCCTAACAGACATATGCAAGGGGGTCAGGGGCACTGGGGTAGACAGTCGCGTGGTGGTGACGCGAGACGGCGTCTGGGTGGTCCAAATGGCCGGTGCTGGGCTGTTGTGTGCTAATGCGGGTGGACGCTGTCATGACCCTAAATGACTTTAGGTGTAATGTCATGGTTTCATTAGTAGAGCACAGAGATAACCACTCATACCTAGTATACATAAGCACACCCCACATTCATTAACATTTATTCCATATTTTTCTATAACACGTATGCAAGTGAATAGGCATAGTAAAGTATACCCTTACTGCCTAGCATTAGCTTTGGATATTTTTTTATAGTGTTCCTACTTAGGCCCAGGCTTAACCACTTGGTGCTGGCATTCATAGACACTATCCACACTCATTTACATTTATTTCCTATTTTTCTATGATCTGTGTGCAAGGGAACAGGCATAACAAGGATATGTTGTGCACTATTATTGTTGGAAGGAAGATGACAAATCATGTTGGACTTTGTTGATTGTTGTTAGTCTTGTTGCCACTCAGCAGACCAAACAGATAAGGAGAGAAGAGATAAGATAGAGAGGGATAAGATAAGATAAGGAATTGGAATAAAGGATCAATTG
This sequence comes from Hygrocybe coccinea, assembly GCA_963555575.2. Classification (NCBI taxonomy): domain Eukaryota; kingdom Fungi; phylum Basidiomycota; class Agaricomycetes; order Agaricales; family Hygrophoraceae; genus Hygrocybe; species Hygrocybe coccinea. The sequence goes on along the minus strand of OY741990.2, from coordinate 1,170,284 downwards.
TTTTGTACCCACATCCTAAATGGGGATAACATAGCAGGGTTATTTGAAATTGCAGCAGATCTGATGCTGATCTGTCCTAATGGAGTTAACACAGCCTTGGAGCACTCCCTCCATTGTTCCTCCTTACTCAGCCCCCATTGTTGTCTAGTCCCCATTGTTCTCAGTCCCCATTGTTCTCAAACAGTATATATAGAGCCCCAAATTGCCCAGTAGTCAGTAACACTTCTCTCCCCCCAATTTATACCTTCCCCTTAGTGTTCACCCTTCAGTTTTATAGTTAGTGTTATTAAGTTAGTGCTAGTAGTACTCAGTTATAGTAGCTAGTATCCTTATAACAGTTCACTATCAGTTTATCTTTCTTGCTTGTTGAGTCAGTGGGTCTATCTTTGACCACTCAATAGTTGCATATCAGTCTGTCAGTTTGCTGTGCTTAGTCAGCTATTCAGTTAGCTAGGATTAGTCAGCACCCATATTTGGTAGTTCATATTTGTCTATCATCATTCTTGCTTGTTGAGTCTGTGGATCTATCTTTGATCACTCAATAAGTGCATATCAGTTATCATTCTTGCTTGTTGAGTCTGTGGATCTATATTTGATCACTCAATAGGTGTATTCTCAGTCTGCCAGTTCAATTTTGTGCTTTGCTTAGTCAGCTATTCACTTAGCCTGCCTTAGTCAGCATCCATATTCAGTAGTATTAGGGTTAAGGTTACTTCTATTCAACAGAGTATTGAAAAGATATTAAAGTATATCCCTGAACTAGTAGCCAATGTGCGTTTGAAGCTTCGGACTAAGTAGATAATTCAATATCCAGAAGATACTCTTGTTGCTTAGCTTCCTTACCAGTTCATTCAAGTCTGTCAGTAGTCATTAGTATAGTCCATTATCATTGCTAGTCTGTCATCATTGCTAGTTCATCTATAGTGGCTGCTTATCATTTACTGCCCATTGCTCATTGCTTGCTTGCTCTTTGCCCATTGCTTGCTTGCTTACTCAAAGTCTCAGTCCCACCTAAGGAGAGACCTCACTGTTCACTGCTCATTGTTCACTGCTCCTTGATTGCTTGCTCACTGTCTATTGTGTGCTTGCTCACTTAAAGTCTCAGTCCTATATCAGGAGAGACCTCACTGTTCATCTGTTCACTGTTCACTGCTCATTTCTCACTACTTGCTTGCTCACTGTTCATCACTGCTTGCTTGCTCACTGCTCACTGCTTGCTTGCTCACTGCTCACTGCTTGCTTGCTCACTGTTCATTATAGCCTGCTCACTGTTCATTATAGCTTGCTCCCTGTTCATTATAGCTTGCTCACTGTTCATTGTTATTCTAACAATACTTGTATAAAGGTGTGTTCGACCTTGACAATAACTTCAACAAATTTAGTTTAGCCTCAGAACAACAAGGCCTCTGTCTGAAAAAAGTCAATTCCACAAGCCTTGGTGAAAACATTCATTCACACAACAACGCGGGGTTTTGGGTCGTCGAGTGTGAATGGGGGGACTTAAATGGATACATGTGGTGAGGCCGGGGTTTGCAAAAAACAGGGTCCAAGGGCGATGATGTGGCACAATGCAGGATGGCGTTGAAGGTGCAAATGGGGCCGTGGTGGCACCTTCAAAGTGACAGACAGTGGGGTGGGGCCATGGAGCATCAAACGAAGGTGCCAGGGGTCATCTTGGGTCTGAGAAATGGTTGTATGACGAGGTGCAAACAGGGTGATGCGGCGTAGGGCTTGCTGTTCAAAGAGGGTCATGGCCGTGTTCATTGGGTCAACGAGGGTGGATGTGGGGCCCTAGGGGACCGAACGAGGGCGCTGGGGTAGCGCGAGCATCTGTAAGGCCAAAAATGAATAAGAGAACCTGTGCTGCACAGCAGCGGGTTGTGAAGCCAAAAAAGTCGCCTCGCGAGAAAAAGCATAAAATAAAAAAATAAAAAGCTAGGGAACTGAAGGAAAAAGGGATCCACGAGTTGATCGCACTCTCATCACCACATTGGACTCATGCAGGACTCTAGGTGGACTGACTGGATGGGATAGGATAGGATCTGTCTACTACATCAGGAAGGCTACTGACTAAGTCAACTGTGGGAACCCAAGCACATGACTGCCCAGGTCCCACTACTCCACCATGTCCAAGATTAACTGGACAGAGTCACGGACATGTTGATCTGTTTCATCCGTGTCATCACCTTCATGGGTGTTCAGATGTAGTAACTTAATTTAATACATAATACATCATTGTTATTGGAGGCAAAGTCAATCAGCAATACAAAGGATGCTTACAATGTCCCTGAGTGCGACATCCCATGAAAAGGCATGAAAGAATGTTGTTTCAACTTTGCCTGTATGATTATTTGTCGTGTAGCTTTTGAGAACCTTGTTGAGCCTTTCAAATAGGAAGGTCCAGAAGTTGTATACGGGTCCATAGTCCTCGAGTTGGGTGAAGATATGCGTCAGCCAGTGGTGATTTGGTTTGATATTATCAGCGTTTGTGCATGGGGAATATCGGAATTCTTGATTGATTGCGCCATGATAATCTTGAGGGCAGTAGCCAGCTTGAGGAAATTGTCTTCGTCACCTGGGAGCATGCGTCGTTTAGGTTTTTCAGCAGGATTTTTATCTGTTGCTTTTGGTTTTCCATCTGCAATTCACCGGAGACATTTTGCTTCTTTGAGATCCCATTTGTCATTCTGTTTCTTGAAATCAGCTTCAGCTCGAGGTAACCATGCATCCCAAATCAGGGGGACCTCATCGTGCTGAATGAGATGTAGAGAACAAGAAGAAAAATGAGATGACCCACAATGATGGGGCAATACACCATTGCCAATCCTTTCCACTCATCTGCCATTAGTGAACCTCCAGCAGGGTATCCAACTTGGTTTGGAAGGCGTGCAACCCAATCCAGCATCTCAAACTATGGGAATAACCAGTATATGTCGAGTGGTGCTGATCATCAGAACTCACAACATCGAGGTAGTTATGTATGCTGTCCAACTCTCTCACAATCTTGAGTGTTGATGTTCGTTTGCGTAGAGCATTAGCTTGGATCCAGGCATCGTACCACTGCATTTTCATGACACCTGGGTGGCATAAACGATAGAGTTGTAAAAAGTGAAGTAAATTCTACATACCCAATAGAATATTGTGCATCAGATCAATGACAGTCATGTAAATGGGATCAAAATATGGTAGTCTTGAGAGTTCGAAGTATCTTGCTGAGTGTTCATCGAAAAATGATTGTCGAGACTTGTCCTCGACAAGCTTCGCATATTCCTGAGCATGCTGTTTGTGAATATCGCAGCTTTGAGGTGTGAATCCTATCCGATGTTGAAGCAGATGATCATTATGAAACAACAAAAATATGATTACCATCACGAGTCATGGCAGCCTGAGTATTTAAATCTTTGTGAAAAATGTTACAGCAAGAGCAGAAGCCTTCTTCCTTTCGGTGGTCTCCAAATCCACACATGCGACACATTGCTGGATGTTCACAGCAAACTGCAAGCAAAACAACACGTACCCTTTGTCCTGGAGGAAAAGTGGTGTTTACACCACAACTCCTTCGTCATAGAGCTGAAGCAAGTTGTTCACATATTCTTTGACCAAAAATTGAAGCTTGTCAGCCAACCACTCTTTGGGACCTGCTGTCATCCCATAAAGCATGAGATTATGTGGACGATACCTGTAAGCACAATTACAGCATTAAATACAGTGCATGGATTTGTCACGAACATACTTCAAATGATTCAGAAGGTTAGCAATACAATTAGACAACACGCCAGAGCTGTGCAAACCCCCAGAGCCTGCTTGCTTGCTCTTGTAGCTGAAGCTTGAATAAAATCATAAGTATCAGACCAGTAAGAAATAAAACAAGGACATATACCCATCAAAACCTAGTGTAACACTGATCTGGAGCTCATCAGAATGGTCTTGATCAGGCCTGTTGTTGAAGAAGGGTTTGCCATCATGGCCTGCAATTGTTTTCCAGATCTTGCCATCCATGATTGTCATTTTAAAACCAGGCTTTGTGTTTTCAGTATGCCAACTTTCACAGGCTTCTTCCATGCCAGGGCGATTCAGGATTTGAGGAAGTTGGCTGGATATCAATCTTGAGGGGCACTGGATGACTAGTTTTGGTTTGGGAACTGCCTTTTGAGACGAGATCCTGCATTCACCAGCTGAAAACTTGAATAGTGGAATATCGCAGTAAGAACACTTAAGTGATGCTGGTGAGTCCATAGCATAGATGCGATGACATTTTGAACATGTGGGAGAGATCTGAAGTTGGTCGTTGAGGTTGAGATGCTGAAATGTTGTTGTAAGTGTGACTGGAGCCTCGTCTTCAGGCTTAAGTTGACCAAGACCTAAAAAGATAACTCGTAGAACCTTCAGTAAAAGTATGCATGCACGGTGTGGTAAGTGATAGTGTAAATTAAGCCAAGCTGTGAGCAAGAGGAGAATCTGCCAGAACCATCGGGATGCTGATTCTTGTAAGACTTCATGAGGTGGAGAAGTTGCGAAAAGAACTCTAGAATGGTGAAAGTGCTGGATTTCTTCATGTTCAATGTCAATGTCAGCTTCAGGTATCATGTCGTTGACATTATGATGATTGGGAGCCAGGTGACCATCTTTGTAAGGGAAAAGGTCAGGTTGCATATGATAATCGCAGTCAGCTGGTGTATAATATAAATTGTCGTCAGGGTCTGGGTCAGGAATGTCGACGAGCATGTCTTCAGGTGGTTTGTGTACCTGTGAACAAGATAAAGATCATGATTCGGAGTGCAAGAGACGTCAATTACCTGTTCAAATGAATTTGTTGTGCAGATCTGAGTCCTCATGTCCCATACTTTGGAGATGTGTTGATCCAGAAATGCCGCCTCATGGTTGATTTTCTGAATGAGATGACGCCACTCATTCCGAACCTTGTCAACGCCACCTGTCTTGACTGCATCAAGCGAAACCAGGAGGCGACTGAGGGTATCGGCGTATAAGTGGAGTTGTGCATTGTTTTTTGTGTATGCTAACTGGTGGGTTGCTGGGGCTGTTGGCAAATTATCTAACATAACCTCATGGTCGGGTGAGGTGGTTGGAACATCGATCGAGATAGTAGTATCCTGATAGATGCAGTTTGGGAAAGTGAATGCATGGTGGAAGGAGTCATATTGAGTTTCTAGGGATTGAATTGCCGATAATGCTGCAATAGCACTGGTATCAAGTGGGGGGGGCTGGTCAGGGAATGTTGATAGTGGAAATACTGTTGGATTAGTTTCAGCTGTAGTTATAATAGATGGGTGATCTATTCATACCATAAGTTGGCTGTTCTTGGGCATAAGGTACATAGATAGGCATCGGTTTAGGGGCATCACTGGCATCTAGTGATGGCTCATGTCGGTTTAAGTTAGAGGGTCCAGAGATAGCTGGCTCTTGCTGAGTATTTTGGAACATGACAGTTTCATGGTATGGCTTGGTGTCTGGTTGCGATGGTCACCCTTGCTGCAACAGTTCAATTTCTTGTTGTTCATGATGCCTCCGATGAGTGTAAGCCGGTAATAGCTGTCCTGTTGGGCCATGTGCTTTCACACATTCATTGCAGACACAGCGAGCCTGAGTTTTGAGGTAGTCATACTACAGATAGCTCCAGATCATTGGTACAATCAGGAGACATCATTTGTTACTGCTTACCTGCATTTTCTTGGGACCATCTGGCATGCTGGCGGTATTGTGAGGCCTAGGGAGGGAACAGAAGGCTAGCAACTTAGATTAAATTAATATTGACGGTGGTCAGACTCGTCAGAGGGGGTTGGTTGAGGTGCAGATAGCTAATCTTGAGACATCTCAAGTGCTCAGTTATAAATGGCATATGCTCACCTGAGCTTATCAGCTTCTATCCAAACTGACATGATACAGGTCAGCTGAGCAAATACGAGCTAGGTGGATATAACTTATGGTAGGCAAGGCTCTGTCTATTCCAGCAATATGTACGTGCATAGAGAAGTGTTGAGGTGTTGTAAAGAGATCTAAACTCACTCAAGTACAGTCAGACTGGCACTCGATCTTATCAGGTTCCATTAGATTAGATTAGGTTCGCTAGCTTATCTAAACAAAGGTCTTCTATGTCAGAAAATTAAATTTCCCTTATAAAAAAGCGCTTATATAAGGTGTGATAAGACCCTTACAAGACCCTTACAAGACCCTTACAAGAGCCTGATAAGGAAACAGGGTTGTAATTATAAGGTAATTATAATAAATTATAATAATAAAGTTGCCCATATATGTCATTTGTGCCTCTTATATTACATAATGAGCAAAATTAACTTTTTCTGACATACATGAGCCTGAAACGCGGTGATTGGCAAAGTAAAAATAGCACTTTGGATTGTTGGATATTTCAGGTCTATAACTTTGAGTATTCTGTGACAACACCTGGAGTCTGTGAACCAGCAATCTAATAAAAACTTACTTTGATACTGTTGTAGTCAGGCATTGGAGATGCTCAAGAATGTGCTTGATCATCAACACAAGTGTATAGGAGGATAGCAAGCTGCTTGTGAAGTTTGATGCACATCAAATTGCAGTGAACCATCTTCAGTACTATAACATGCCCACCTTTTAACAAAATTTCAGTATGGGATTTCCAACTGCAGCCTCAGGCCTGATTTATGCACATTTTTTGCACAGATAATTGCTATTATGCAATTTTCATCAGTCTGTCAATTTGTTTTGTGAAAATTGAGTGAGTTGGTGCTGTAGTAGCCTTGTTTACCTTTTCTCTTTTTACCAGTCTTTTCTTTTGATAATACATGACACCCTGAAGACACGTAACTCTCCATACCTGAACCTGAAGGAACCTAAAGACAAATTTTAGTGAAATGTGGGGGTTTACCTGCAATGTATAATGGATTTGATTTGGCATTTTTATTACAAGATGGATTCTCAGAAAAGCGCTAATATTTTTACATGACCAGGTAGGTGTATAATATACCTACTTGGTTGCACATCAAGAGTCTGAAATATATGTCTGTAATTCTGCTTTTACAGACCAGGGGTACAAAATACCCCAAGTTTTTCACATTTTGAGGGGCATTGTGTACCCCTGGCCTGTAAAAACAGAATTAGACATGATTACAAACATATATTTCAAACCCTTCATGTGCAACCAAGTAGGTATATCATACACCCACCTGGTCATGTAAAAATATTAGCCCTTTTCTAAGAATCCATTTTGTAATAAAAATGCCAAATCAAATCCATTATACTCTGGTTCCCTGCCAATCAATTGTGTATCAAAGCATATGCTTACAACATTGCTATTGTTCTTTCAGGATTCACATACATGGTTCCCTGTTCCTGTTAACTAATGGATGAATGAATACCCCTACACCTGATGACTGATCAACTTTCCTATTTCAAAGAAGACTGACATGTCATCCTGATCTCATGGTTATCTTTGATGCCTGGCTCATTGCCACAATTGTCATCTGCTCTATTGGCATCTTCATCATTATAGCCTACACCTATGCAACTTATATACAGATAACACAACCTCATTGTGATGACTCAGACATAGGATTCACCAGGGCTACTAATAACTGATGACTTCTCTTGGAGAACAGACAGTTCCATCACCTGGAGAATGCCAGGACTCACCTAGGCACCCACTCCTGATTTGGCTTGGACCATCCCTTTGACACCAAAGGGTACCAAACAAACCAACAAACACTTTGTCCCCCCTTGCTCTCAAACCTGCTGACTCCACCTCCCCCTCCCTAGGTCATGCCATGGTGGGGACCCATGGCACCTGCTTTCACCAATGTTGCCACCCACCAACAACTCCCCCAACTCCTCAGCAATGACAATGACAAAGACAACCCCCAACACTCAGGTCCCTGCCAATTTTGTCATTGTCACCCACCTCCTTGCATGCCTCTTCATTCTCATTTCTGGTATTCTACTTGCCTTTTTGCTCTCCCTCCTCGTCTTCCCACCCTGAAGGCCCCATTCCCTCCACACATCTCAATCCCACCACATCATGGTGATGGAAGCACCCACAGCAACAGCCAGCTCCAGTGCCAACCAGCTACTGTGTCTATTAACGCCTTCCTCTTTGAGTGAGGATGGGCTTCTCCCTCTTCCAGGCCAAGTGGGTGCAAATGGCCAGCACAAGGTGTGGCATCTGACATTGTCAGTCACCTCCCCTGCTCTCTCCTTTTTTTTTATCTGGGCATTGCTAAAGGTTTTCTTTTTCTTCTCTCTCTCTTGTTTTGGCCCTGCCATGTCACCCTGCCATGTTGCCTAGGCATGGACATACCAAATCGACTTTGAAGGAGTGGTGCCATGAGTTCTGGCTCCTGATGTTTCCATGTTGTGGGAGTAGCTCAAGGTGTTTAGCAGTGCACCACAGCATGGGATAGGTGAGCAGCTATGTTTCTCTCTGCATCCCTCTTCCCTGTTTCCCATGCTGACTACCTGGCTGCCCCTCCCATCCAGCCTACTCCCTGGAACAAAGCACCTGCACAAGGGGCCCAGGCCAGGGTTTTGGAAGACAAAAACCAAGCCATCGGTGTTGCACCAAGAGGCCCTGCTTGGCCACAGCATCCCTGATGCAGATGGGGCCATTGTCCATGCCCTCCCAACAGAGCAGTCGAGGGATATCTGGACAGTGGAACAAGTCCAGCAAGTTATTCCATGGGTATGTGATGTGTCCCCCCATTCCCCCACCCTTCTAACCAGTTCACTGGAAGGCAAAAAAAGTTGTCACAATGTTTCCATATGAAGACACAGGCCTTGCCAAGGGTAACTGTGGCCAGTGCCTCAATCCAGGTAATGGCCAAACAATGCAGGGTGGAGCTGGGCATGATGTGCCTGGTTCTACCCTGATGCCCCTGCCAGCATTTACAATAAGTGGATGGTCCAAGTGGGTGGATGCCATGGTGAGTGACCTGTACCACTCTGTTTGTGTGATGGAAATGCTGAAGTAAGGCATTTAGCCTGAGGTAGTGTTGGGGAAGTTCGGTTTGGTCCGGTTTGGGGTCTTTTTGCCCCAAACCGAGACCGAACCATTCGGTTCCTGCCAAAATTCCTGGAACCGAAACCGAAACCGACGTAAACCGTTTACGTCGGTTTGGTTTGGTCCAAACCCGGTCTAAACCGAGACCGTCGAGTATCCACCTCGCGAGAGAGCCGCGCACGTCAATTGACATGGCTGGCATCTTCGCGAGGTGGGATTGGGGGGCAGGGGCCCTGCTGTTATGCCATCTGACCTTGCGAGAGAGCCGCGCATGTCAATTGACGTGGCCGGCATCTTCGCGAGGTGGGATTGGGGGGCAGGGGCCCTGCTGTTATGCCATCTGACCTCACGAGAGAGCCGCGCACGTCAATTGACGTGGCCGGCATCTTCGCGAGGTGGGATTGGGGGGCGGTTACTCCATCTCGCCTCGGTTTCGCCTCGGTTGCATGGGTGTGTGGGATTTGGGGCCAGCATCTTCGCAAGGTGGCGAAACGCACGCGTACGACGCGTGTGTTCCACCTCGGTTGCGTCCAGGTGGTGGTGGTGGTGTCCCGACGCGTCATACACGCGACGACGGGTCGGTCGAACCCTTGTCGGTGGTTGCGTAGTGGCGACGGTGGTGGTGATCGTGACAACGGTGTGTTGGTGTTGGTGGTCGTGGTGGTGCGGTGTCGCATTCTGTGTTATGAGAATAAAATCAGTGAAAGAATTTAATGAAAAATAACATACCATGAAGCAGCGGGGGTGGATGCACCACCACCCCACTGCTCATTCTGCCCCAATCCGCCCCGTTCACCTTCGTTTGCGCACGCACGCATTGGAGGCGTTGCGTTGCGTGTATGGCACGGTATTGATGGCTGCTGTGGCCGTCGTGGTGGCAGTCGCCGTGGTGGTGGTGGTGGTGGTGGTGGTGATGATGATGGTGATGGTGGTGGTGGTGTGTCATCCTGTAATCTGTTAATGCGTTAGTTAAGTTCGAATAAATATAAATAAAAACATACGCGGGCGGCAGGGAGTACCCCGCCGCCCGTTTTGTCGACCTTGGTTGCTCCATCGTCCTCGTTTGGCGTACATCGGGGGTGTTGGTTGTGGTGTTTATGGTCGTGGTCATTGTTCGGGGCCTGTTCAAGGCATTGTGGATGGAGTTTTGAGTCGCCGGCTGTCGTTTATCAGTTCGGTTCAAACTCAGTTTGAACTGGGTTTGAACTGCGGCCAAATCTCCCAAACCGAGACCGAACGGTTCGGTCTCCACTAGAAATTCCCAAACCGGAACCGAAACCGCCGGTTTCAGTTCGGTCTAAACCGGGTTTGGGTCGGTCTGAGACCGAACTTCCCCAACACTAGCCTGAGGGGAACCTTGGCTCCCTGTTGCGACAAACACAGGCTCAGTTGTCGGCAATACAAGCTCAATTGGCAGCAACCCAACCCTTGCCTCCTGAAGGAGGGCATGTAGCCCCTGAACAGCCTAATCAGGCACCGGCTTGCACCCCCTGTCTTCTGGTGGGTTACCACCTTCGCCAGTGTCATTTCTGGCAACACCTCACTGGTGCAAGAGATCACCATTGGTCATTGGTGGCCACCCAATTCCCATTTTGTATTGGCCTGAATTGTATAAGTATGGTAAAAAAGACCAGTGGAAAGGGACAAAAGCAAAATGGTTTGAATGGAAGGTAAGTTTGCAGTGTGTTTATCAATGTCTTGCTGAGCTCACCATTCCAGGTGGTTGTTGAACGTTATCAGCAAAGTAAACCTGAAGATTTCTGGAAGGAGTTTTGTCAGCCCAATGGCAACCAAATGACATTCACAGCCACCACCCAGCTGCTTCAAAAGCAACAACTTACCAGGAATAGCAAGCACAAAGGGAGTATGGTCCTTGTTTTCTGAAATTTTTACTTACCGTCACAGTGGCCAAACCCTTGTCATGAGTGATCTGTCAGCTATTGCTCGACATTACCTTATGTTACATGGAACTAGTACTTAGTTTTATTATTATTATTTTTTGTATGAATCTCGAAAAGAATAATGTGCCTTTGACTTATGATTAACAAAACTACAGCACTAACAGTTAGCAAAGGAGGAGGCATGTTACAATTCACTACCAACACCAAACTCAAGCACAACCACATGTTCTTCCACAAGCAAAGCACTTGACTGTTGGTACACAGTCAGGATTGAAAAAGTCCTCCCTCCTCTCAGTGGGATTGTCATTCCATGAGATGAGGTACTTGACAATGGTCAAGTGTATGAACTCTGTGCTCCATCCTCCCCACTCACAGATACATCAGATTGGCCATCGGTGCTCTGAAGAGAGGTACTGGCAACCACCATGTCAGAAAGAATGGGTACCATATGGGTGAGGGTCAACACCAATGTTGAGCAGATTGTTGCGGAAAAATTCCAGGAATTGTTCTGAGGTCTTCTCATGGTTTGGGTCAATCTGTGAGATGTTAAGGAAGTATACACATACCATGGGATGGTTGGCCTCAGCAACACGGTCACCAGAAGCAATCTTGCAAAAAACATAGCCTTGTGTAATTTTAGACTCAACCAACCACTCTGCAAGGGTGTGGACTGGGCAGAGGTGTGCCTCTGAGGCAGGCAGTGCATGCAGCATAAAAGGTTGGATCTCTGATGAAGGTGAGCTACAAGCAGATATCAGAAATGGGAACAAATTCTTAGTCAGTCTTCTGAAAGAGCAAAGTGAGCTTGAAATGGGTTGGATTTGAATAGTCAAGCTCCAGATCATGTAACTGGATCTTCAACATTGTCAAAGCACAACAAGCATAAAAATGCAATGGTGTAGGCAGCTTGCAGGAGACAACGAGTCTGACCACCCCCCCAGGCATGAGAGCCAGGAGAATAGCTTTGAATGGCCCAGACATCACTTTGGTGATTGGAATTGTACAATCTCTTGAGCATTTCATAAAAACATAAGCATGAGCAGTCCTTTCTGATACTTTTCTGCAACTTACAGAGGTGATAGCTCGTGCACTGGTTGAAGTTTCCCCCAATTGAACCTGATTTGTTATAAAAGCTGGTCTCAACAAAACAAAATCATGGAAAGTGTCAGCCAACATACCCTTCTTCTGCAAAGACCAACCATGTAACTTGACACAACATTGTACACAGAGGGATTTCCAAACATCACTCCAGAGCTCTCACTTGCATGCCATGGTGTTGAACCAAGGCCATGGAGACATCCAAATGCATAATTCGTTGCTGCTCACATCTTCTGTGCATGTGAGTACGTGCCACGCTCAGTTGTGGGTGGTCTTTTTGATCCATCCAGCAGTATCTTGTCACACCTGCCCATTTGCAAGCCATCAGTCAGCTAATGTGCATCAAACCTGCTCAAAGTAGGTGAAATAAGCATACTGATTCATGATCCAAGAAGCTATATGCCATGGAGCATCTTCACTTGGCTTTGATGTGAAAAAAGGTTCACCTTCCTTGAGGAATTTACTCGAAACAAGGAAATTCTTGCATTGTTTCATTCGTCTGCATCCACTTAGTATATTTTTTCCAAAAACAACATGTAAACCATCACTCACCTCTGGTGCTCACTGTCAGTCCCTTCAGTTACACCCTTGGATGCCTGGAGAAGAGTTCCACAGACATCTGACATATGGATGTCACATCATCATCTTGTTCAGTGGTCTCAAACAACACTTGCTGTTCTCCTTTGAGATCATCCATGACTTCTAGTTCTTTAGGTTTGTCTTGCTCTTCAACAGGGTGAACCACCTGGTAAACACCAGGAAACTGAGTCTTCGACCTGGTAAGCATGGTGAAAGTGAGTAGGCAGAAATGAGTTATCAATGACAATCTGATAGTGATTATATATTACATAATCAACTTCATAGCTACATGTTACGGATCGCTAGATCAGGGGGCTCCAGCAACAACCAACTAAACCAAGTTGAGCTCAGACCAGAGGAAACTGACTTTCAGTTATTATCTTTACCATTTTACATTGTTTCATCATTATGCACTGGTCATACCTGACCCAACCTGCTGTACCCAACAACGTCAGTATCGTTGGCTTCCCTATTTCTCACTTGTTATCGTCATATTAGACAGTGGCTTTATTCATTTTCTCTTACTACAACTTTTACTACAGCTCTCAACACTGATCACCTTCTGTCACTTTTATGCTGACACCCCTTCTGGTTAGGATTAATATTCTGTAGCCACCCCAAACACGCCTTTACAATGCAAAGGATGGGCAGGGCAGGGCAAAATAGCCCTCTGTTTAATTTAATTTAATAAAATGTATTAATCTTATTGTAATACACAGGTCGTCAGATTACCCGCGACCCATCTCATACCCATCCAACCCACCAGCTATCCAAACAGACCCGCCACCTGATCCATACCCACAATCTGGGTACAGGTATTTGTCTGATCAGGTACAGGTCCATGGGAAATACCCAGGGATCACCTGTGCGGATGCCTAATTGGAATTGATGTGAATAGGGTGCCAGTGTGTAGCATGTGGATATGACGAGTGTTCCAGGTGCTAGTTGTTGGACAGAGAGGAGTTGTTGTATTTGGTTGCAAGTTTGGTTCCAGGTTTCTCCAGAATTAGCTGGTACTTGAAGGTGGGATAGTATGAGTGTGCATGGTGAAGTACACCGCCCCTTGCTCAGTCATCCCCATTCAGCCATGGGACCTGAGTGGCTGGATTGGGCCAGGTTCCACCATGCCTCAACAAAAAAAGGGCAGCCTCTGTCCAACATCAGGCATCAGCCACACAGATTTCACATCAACCCAACACAGATTTCGCGTGGGCAGATGGTGCGCCAGGTGGAAATAAATAGATAAATAAATACTTTTGTCAATATTTCATGGTAGTAAAATCACAAAATATATTACAATTCTGCTCATGAGCGGCACTACACCACACCACAAACTACTAGCATTATAAGGATAGAAAACCTTCTCCTTGCTGTTACGCCGCCACTTTTTTCCACCTACATGCCTTACGAACCCCTTCCTCAACCCCTCTGTCCCCAAGTCAGTGTCAACCCACCGTCTTGGTTTGAACCACGCATCCAACATATTTCTGGCTATCAACGAACCACCGCATGACTTGTACATTGGAACGCACGGGTTATACGTAACACCGCGAAGCTAAGGGCAGAAGAAGCAGAGGTTGTAGAGTTATTGACAGTGGAGGACCCCGAGGACATTGAGACCCCAACCCAGAGTCAAGAACACGCCGAGGCAACGCCAATGCCTGACAATCGCTACGCCAACCCATGGCTACGCAACGACTGGCGGTTACCACGTCGTATCAAAAAGCCTACCCTCGAGTCGCTGACCTATAAGGGACGCAAGTAAACAGTATGTACTTCCCTTTAGCTTAGTCTGGTTCGCTCTCCCTGGTCGTCTACGCTCACCATTGTACCATCGCCTTTGAAATCTATTTGACTTTACCTGGTTCTCCATCCTCTCTATCAGTATACTCTTGTGTTGTCTGAGTTGCCGGAGTCCGTTTAAGACGTCCCATAACGCCCCAAGCTGCTCCCTTCTTTTTCGTAAACAAGGTTGAAGAAATTAACGCTTTAGGTTCTGATCCAGGATTACGTCCAATCCAGGATTATCATTATCTCAACGCCCACACAGTTCGCGATCGCTATCCACTCCCTCTCCTATCTGAAATCCTCCAACAACCAAAATTCCAATCAGCGAAACACTTTACAGTTATCGATGTTCGCTGGGGTTACAACAATATTCAGATTAAACATGGAGACGAATGGAAAGCTGCATTTATTATGAACCATGGACTATTTGAACCTACCGTTATGTTCTTTGGACTCTGCAATGCCCCCGCCACCTTTCAACGGATGATGAATATTCGATTTCATGATGTTCTCACAACAGGTTGTGTCTTCATTTATATGGATGACATTATTATCCTGGGAGATACCCCTGAAGAACTCAAAACGAATACCTGGCACGTACTCAACATCATGCGAGAGAATAACCTCTCTTGCAAACCCATCAAATGTCAATTTGAGAAAGATTCTGTTCGATATCTTGGACAAATTATCTCTCATGGGGAAGTAGCTATTAACCCTGCCAAGATTCGATCAATCTCCGATTGGCCAACTCCAAAACGCGTTTGCGATGTACAATCATTCCTTGGCACAATGAATTTCTGGCGCAGATTCGTAAAAGACTTTTCTTCCATTGCTCGACCTTTACATCAACTCACACGAAAAGACGTTAAATTCGCTTGGTCTGCCGACTGTCAATCCGCATTCGATAAATTAAAACAAGCTATCACTTCTGAACCAATTCTCAAAGCTCCCCGTTTAGACCTACCCTATATCCTTGAAACCGACTCTTCCGGATTCACAATTGGTGCCGTACTTATGCAAAAACACCATGATAAACTACATCCTATCGGCTATTATTCTGCTTCCCTTTCCCCTGCAGAACGAAACTATTCCACCCCCGATCAAGAGCTTCTCGCTATCGTTAAATCTCTTTTACACTGGCGACACTTGCTTGAAGGAGCCAATCATACTGTCACCAGTTGCTCCGACAACCAAGCTCTCAAGTACTTCATGACAAACCGCACTTTGTCACGTCGTCAAGCACGATGGTCAGAATTTCTCAGTCGATTCGACTTCTGCATTGAACATATTCCAGGAAAGCACAATAGGGCTGATGGTTTATCTCGACGGCCCAATTATGTTCCTGATGGTCTAGACAATACGGATAAAGCTTTGTTATTGGAACATCGTTTTATCAATGCAATCATTAATTTGTCCTCTCCTAGATTCTTAGACCGACTTCACTACCCTTTGCCGTTACCGCCTCACATCTCCTCTAAACTTTCCGATCCCTCTTCCCGATGGTCCCTCATCGATGGTCTGGTTAGAGATGCCAGAGAACGTATAGTTGTCCCCAAGGTTGTTTCTCTGCGGACTGAGATTATTCGTTCAACTCACTCACCACCTCATGCTGGGCATCCTGGAATAGAAAAGACTTTCGAATTGATTTCTTGCTCTTACATCTGGGATCAAATTCACAGAGATGTTTCAAATTTTATTCATTCCTGCCCTGATTGTCAGCGCACTAAAATTTTACGTTTGCGCCCTGCAGGACTCCTTCATCCTCTTCCTCCGGCATCCGCCACATGGGAAGAAATCACTGCGAATTTCATTATGCAGTTACCACTTTCCTTTGGATTTGATGCAATCTTTGTCATAGTGGATCGATTCATGAAACGCGCTGATACGCAGCTCTCCCCTCTGGGCACGGAAACGTTAATATTCTCATTTCCACTTCCCCTGAACCATAGCGCTGTAAAGGCTTGTTCGGGGTGGCTTCGGAATGAATGATCCTAACCAAGGGGGTGTCAGCGTGAAAGTGACAGGGTAATCAGTGTTGTGAGTCGTAGTAAAGTGGTAGTAAGAGAATATAAATGAAGCCGCCGTCTAATACGACGATAACGGGTGAGAAATAGGGAAGCCGACGATACCGACGACGTCGGGTACGGCGGGTTGGGTCGGGTACGGCGAGCGGGTAACGATAAAACAAAATGAAATAGTAAGAATAAGGACGGGGAGTCTACGGGTTACGACGACGAGAGGCTCTAAAGAGTTCTGAATGATTCTGAGCGAGACAAAGAGGGGGGAACTGGATTGTTATTTTGTACGGTTGTCGGTCACCGTTTTATAGAAGTCTGTCTAGAGTGCTACTTCGGTATAAGTTACTTCGGCCGATAGTGACTATAAAGGAGGTATGAAATAGGAAGGAGAAGATGGGAGTTGCGAGGCAACGAAGGAACGGGAATGGAGAGGAAAAAGATATAACGAAAAAGATGAAAATAAAGGACCTATGTCCAATGAGGACAGGGGGTATAAGTCCGATGTCGGTATGGGAGTCCGAGGTGTCACGTGTGATCGTTTTGGGCGATATGAATCATCGATGTCGGTATAAGACCGGCCGTTGGTATAAGATCGGCCGTCGGTAGACGGTATACGTCGGGTACAGCGGGTGATGTCGGGTTACGTCGGTTTCGAGGATGAGGAAGTGGGGCGTGTCGGGTTCGTGAGTATCTGTGATATATCGATGATACGTACTCAGAGTGTCGTCAGACCTCTACATCTCCAGGGAACTTTTAACAGAGACCATCCGTGGTCGACACTAGGGGGGGACTTGGGACTCTAGACGCGAGAGTGGCCGATCACGTGAGCCACCAAACAACAACATCGTGGGAACTTCTCATAAAAACGCGCCACAAATTTTCACGGGTTCTCTTCATCGGTACCACCACTACCATCGCCTAACCACAGCAAAACCTATCACACACACGTCCCCTACCCGCAGTCCAACATGAGTTTCGCCGCCTACGACGCTTTTCTCGCCGCACTCGACGCGGAACAACGCCATGATTACGAGGAGGCCGTCGAGGCTGTGGCGGAGTACCACCAAGACGCGTTGGTGACGATGGACGAGGAGAACGAGGGAGCAGTAAGGAAGTGGGTAACAGGCCGCAAAAAGGCGCTAGTAAGTCTCTTCGTCGCGTTTCTTCCGCGTACGCAATGGCTAAAACCGGTCTATTCCAGCGTGTATATAACGGGCTCATCGCTGAGCTCCAAGTGTCGGGGATCGAGACCGTGGAGCCGCCGCTCTGGAGAGGCCGACAGGAGTACGCGGAAGAAATGGAGGAGTGGCTGGTCGAAATGGTAAAGAGGGCGCGAGCAGAGGAGGAGGAGGCCAAACGGGAGGAAGCAGAGAGGCGACAACGAGAGGACGAGGAAAGACAGCGGCGAGAGGAGGCGGCAAGGCGACGACTGGAGGAAGAGGAGAGACAACGGCTGGAGGAGCTGAACAGGAGGGAAGCCGTGGCGACGCAAGAGCGGGACCAGATAGCGGCAGAACTCGAGAGGGCGTTGGCGCAGAAGCGACGAGACGAGGAAGAGGCGAGGCGAGAGCAGGTAGCGGAGGCGGCACGAAAGGCGTTGGAGGATAGGCTGTGGGACGAGGAGAGCCGAAGGACGGATGGTGCGGCAGCCGAGTACCGGCGTAAGGCCCAAGATCGACAGAGGCGGCTGGAGGAGGCCGACATGGCGGCCGTGGCGGGAGGACTTAGAGGGTCAAGCGCGGGGACTGCGAGCGGCGGGAACGGGGGTGTGCCAAGGGCACCTAGAGCGCTAAGCGTAGAGACAGCGCGAGGGGGAAATGTGGGCGAAGCGGCCGATGGAGCGGGTGGGGAACGGGCGTCAAGCGTAGGAACGGCCGCCGGCGGGTACGAACATGTAACGTTCGAGCGAGTCGGGGGTGGGTCAGAGCAGAGCGAGGCGGAGGTCGAGGAGGTGGCGGGTTTCACGGTGAGTATAGTTAATTCTCTTTTCTATCGTCATCTCTGAATAACAGGTCAGCTAACTCGACCCTTTTCTTTACAGCAGTGTGCCGGTTGCGTGAAGGCAGGCGAGACATGTCGAGGGACCGCTGGGTATGTGTGCCAACGGTGTCGTCGGCTGAAAAAGGGGTGCACCAACGCGACGCACCGGACGGGCGGCGGCAAGAGGAAGTCGACAAACGAAAAGGGGAAGGCGAAGGCAGGGGCGACACGCAAGCCGCTGGAGTTCAAGACGACGCCGGCCCGTCCAAAAGGGGCGAAGGCGTCGACAAGCAAGAGGCGGGTAGAGGATACGTCAGATACGGGGTCAGAGGCCGTCGTCGTAGCGCGGCCGACAAAACGACGCAAGGCGGCACGGGGGACGGGTCGATTCGAGGAGTTGGAGCGGGGCATGGAGCTCGCGTCAGAGCGGTTGGGGGAGTTGACGGAGGAACTTGGGGTGGCGGGGGCGGAGATCAACGCGAAGTTGATAGAGTTTGGGCAGCGGTTCCAGCGGGTCCGGCTCGAGCAAGAGCGGACTATGGGCTTGCTGGAGTTGCTGAAGCGGGAGTACGAGGGGGAGCAGTAGAATAGAGTTTCTTTTTCTTCTTTTCTTTATCTTTTTATCTTTATTTATGTATAATAACTGGACTTTTTGTAAATAAATTCAATATAATGAACATAATTCGAGTTTCAAATGTATGAGAAAATCAAAGAAATACCGCGGCAGTGTATCAGCGGTATCCACCCAGCCAGGGAGAGCCGATCGGCTCCCTTAAGCATGGGACTTGTTGGCATCATATGACTGCGTCGGCAAAGAAACTAAATAAAAGAGAAGTCTATATATAGAGAGGTAAATATAAAATGCGAGACTAGGGGATACTCAATCATGGTCGGGTTCGATATCGGATAATGGCGGGTAAGTCGGGTTACGTATATGGGCGGGTTGGTGAGTACGTCGGTGTCGGGTGCGTCGGGTTCGATATTCGTTAGTGGAAGACGTGGGAGACCTAAAATGAGACAAGATGAAGAAATCTAGATAAATATCTCATAGACGAGGTGGAGGTTCTGGGGGTGGACGCAAACGTGGGTGTCTGTCGTCAGACTTTGCGTGAGCGGGTGTCAAGAGCGGGTGGCCAAAAGCAGGTGCGGGTGAGACCGGTTTCGAGGTTTGATCGAGGGCGGAAAACGCGAAAATCGGTGACGAGGACGATGAGGGGGTATACTCTCCCCTACAAGTATTTTTGAATGAAGCGAGGAGGTACTGAAGCGCTTCATTTACGAGGAAGACGATGATCACGAGGGCGGTGTCGAGAAAATGGTTGCAAGACGGTGGTGGAGCGGCGGTTGAGTGTAAATAGACGACTGTGACGCCGTGGGTACCAATACCGACACGATCGTGAGGAGACGGCAAGCCGTTAGCCGGGAGCGGTAAGTCGAGTGTGCCGTTATAGGCGGCCGGTGAAGCGGTGAGAGCGGGTACGTGGGCGGCCGTGAGCAGTGGGGACACGTGGACAAAGGTGGGTTCGGGTGGCAGCGGCTGGACGGTGTGAAAAGCGGGTGTGGGAGACTCGATCAAAGGGGGCGGTATCACGATACGTGGGCACGGCAAACAGACGGTTAACGATAACGTGGGCGGGTTGGCTGTAGGGGGGTCTGGGACGATCGGCAGTGGTTCGAGTTCGTGGACGATGAGCGGTGGGGGCGAAACGGGTAATAACACGGCTGGGACCGGAGACGACGGGGACGGTATCGATAGATCGAGGGTTGACGAAAGTGCGGGTACTGACGAGGTGTCGAAAAGGAGATCGGGTGGCGTTTCTACGTTGCTGGACGGTACCAGGTGTAGACAAGTTGGGGGTTCGATAGGTGGGGAAGGCGGGGGCTCGGTGTCGACGGGGGAGACATCATCGCGTACAACACTCTGATGTAAAACTAGTACTGGGGCCGGGGACGATTTGCGGTTTCGAATTTGTGCTCTAAGTCGGTCTATCGACTCTGTTAAGCGGAGGATCTCGGCATTGGTTTCGTGGTTGTTGGTCTCGATTTGTGGCGGGGGTGATGGGTGAGTGACGAAGTGTTCTACTGGTGTCCGGATAGTGGGTGTGCGGTTGCCCGGGTTTTGCATATGCCAAAAGTCGACGCGGTCTTTCATAGTTTTACCGATGACGTTGCGAGGGAGGTACATACCGTTGGGCAAGACGATGTGGCCGTAGTCGTTTTTGCGGCACATACCGTTGACGATGTACTGTTCGGTGGCAAGACAATCGCGGATGTGATGGTGGGAACTTTCACAAAAGAGACAGACGAGGTTGGCGCGGGGATATAGGGACTGGGTCGTTTCATGCCGTTGTGTTTGATGTTTCGAATGGCCGTCGGTGTCTGTGATGGCTTGTGTTAAAGCCGACAACTGTTGGGAAACGAGGTGAAATAAATCAGAGACGTTATGATCGACGGGTTCGGGTTTGGGGATGGCGGGTTCATAGCGGGTTACGACGGGGTACGGGTATCTGGTGGCAGCAGCGGGTGTCGGGTAGCGGGTAGCGGCCGGTGGAGTCGAAGACAGGCGGGTAACTCTGGATGGATCTGAGGCGGTCCCGGCTAAGAGGAAGTTCGCGCAGTCGTGGAAATCCTGGAAGTCGTAAGGGTCGCTGTGGAAATGGTAGGGCTGTTGATATTGGAGGCGGGTTTTAACGTTTCTTTTGAGGTCGGTATGGAAGCCGTTCTCATACGCGATGTTGCATTCGCGGGTAGAGATTCTTCCTTTGTCGAGTAGGAAACCAGCGATTCGGATGTATTCGCGATAATATTCGCCAAGATCAGCGCGGGTGTGGATACCGTGGGTAGCGTGGGTTTGTGTGAGTCTGTCGAGGTCGGCCGGTGAGTAGCGGTGATCGTCTTCAGTGCCGGGATACAACACGAGGACTGCGTTTTTGAAGGCGGTATAATCGGTGGCGGATGCAGACGGTAAACGGGCCCAAAGTTCATAGTCACTAAGGGATGCGTATCGAAGACTGTGTTTGATGTGTCCTGCGTCGTTAAGACCAGCATCAGCGGCAAGGATTTCTATTTCTTCGAAATAGCGGTGTAAGGTGAGCGGGTTTCCGTCGAATGTGGGAGCGGTTGAGTGTCCACGAGCAGGCATTGGACGGGTGACGGCATGACGAGCGGTGATGGTAGACATAGTGTGGGACGAGAGTGGGTGAAGTTATATGTATGTGTGATGGTCGGGTGTGTGGATGACGATGGTTCGTAGGACGATAGTTCGATAATTCGTAGGTCGGGTGTTTCGATATATGCAGATGACGATAATTCGGATGACGATAATTCGGATGACGATAATTCTGATGACGATATGACGACGATATTGTTTTGACAATAATTCGGATGATGGAAGACGATGATACGTAGGTCGATATTCGATGACGGAGACGAAAAGAGGGAAACTAGATGTGAGAGATTTCTTGGAGGGTGGTCTCGAAGATGTTAGTCATGACAGAAACCAAAATAAATTTTAACACTTGATTACCCCTCGCGGTGGGCTCCAGATGTAAAGGCTTGTTCGGGGTGGCTTCGGAATGAATGATCCTAACCAAGGGGGTGTCAGCGTGAAAGTGACAGGGTAATCAGTGTTGTGAGTCGTAGTAAAGTGGTAGTAAGAGAATATAAATGAAGCCGCCGTCTAATACGACGATAACGGGTGAGAAATAGGGAAGCCGACGATACCGACGACGTCGGGTACGGCGGGTTGGGTCGGGTACGGCGAGCGGGTAACGATAAAACAAAATGAAATAGTAAGAATAAGGACGGGGAGTCTACGGGTTACGACGACGAGAGGCTCTAAAGAGTTCTGAATGATTCTGAGCGAGACAAAGAGGGGGGAACTGGATTGTTATTTTGTACGGTTGTCGGTCACCGTTTTATAGAAGTCTGTCTAGAGTGCTACTTCGGTATAAGTTACTTCGGCCGATAGTGACTATAAAGGAGGTATGAAATAGGAAGGAGAAGATGGGAGTTGCGAGGCAACGAAGGAACGGGAATGGAGAGGAAAAAGATATAACGAAAAAGATGAAAATAAAGGACCTATGTCCAATGAGGACAGGGGGTATAAGTCCGATGTCGGTATGGGAGTCCGAGGTGTCACGTGTGATCGTTTTGGGCGATATGAATCATCGATGTCGGTATAAGACCGGCCGTTGGTATAAGATCGGCCGTCGGTAGACGGTATACGTCGGGTACAGCGGGTGATGTCGGGTTACGTCGGTTTCGAGGATGAGGAAGTGGGGCGTGTCGGGTTCGTGAGTATCTGTGATATATCGATGATACGTACTCAGAGTGTCGTCAGACCTCTACAGCGCGATACCTCCGCAATCAGCGAACGTACGAGACACCCGCGCAACATGCGATACTCGCGCGCGCACGGCTACCAATCCCTCGCCGACTTACACGAAGCTTCGCGCATACTCAGACCTCAGATCGCTATCTTGTGATAACCTCTCGCTCTGTCCTAGCCCTGCGACCCGACCTCAGCACGATGAAACACCATGATTAACACGTCCTACGCGTTCGGATGCCGAGTCCGATACAAGGGATGTAATTCGCCCGGTCTCTTCTCTTCCTTTCACCTCTTTTCATGTGATACCCACCTTTTATTTCCAATCCTTCGCTATCTTCACCATCCTGAAGCCGATTCACCTCTTTTCATGTGACATTTTCACATTTCTATTTCATTCACCTACCCTTTAACCCCTATCCCTTTAGAGTATAAAAACTGTCCTGTAGTAGGGAAATAACAAGAACCCAGTTCTCTCTTCCCCACCAGTCTGCGCTTTAGTTCTAAAAACACTCATCCTCACTTCATCTGAGTCCCTTCTTGCTGCGTACTCACCGCTATTACGATAAAGTTCTAGCGCGAAACCCTTGTCTCACCGCGTAACCATCGTGAACCGCGTTGTCACCTAGGACATTTAGCTAAGCCCTCCGATTCTTTCTTATAGTTGCGTTCTTGTACCGCGTATCTTTTCCGTGTCGCCGCATTTGTTTATTATACTGCGCGCTTTATCGCGTTTTATCGCACTCTATCGCGTTACACTCGGGAGTGTCCCAAGTCCCGTTCGCACACTAGCGACGTTTTCATCTTTTATTACCTCTTTATTCGGGGTCATAGACGTGGAAACCGCATCATCGCCAAACTTGTCAAGCAAGTTCATGTGGACGAAGCACACACGATCTACACTGCTGGAATCCCCCTGTATGGCCTTCCTGCTTTCCGCCCGGCTTGGGGATCACTGGGCCAACTTCGCTTGGTTCTCGCCAAAGACACTCCATTTCAAGCACTTTCTGGGACCTTTCCTAGCCACATTATCAAGTGTGTTGTAGATAAGCTATGTTCTCATCTAGTTTCGTTACCATCACTCTCACATCAAACCGCCCTAACATCACCTACACGACACATGCTATCTCCGGATCACTCAGCAACTTTCGTAACCTCCAGTTCTTGATTCCCGATACTGAACATCAACCATTTGAAATCCATGTAATCCCCAAAACCATCATATTCCACAACGACCACCAAGAAGCCACCAATGCTGCCAAATTTCTCAACAATTGCTGCCCTGAATTCATGCGTCACAAGTGCATCGCCAAGCACTACCACAGTGTTATGTCGGATGAATACTTAGAACAGACCTTCCGCGACTTTGCCGCACCTGATGGGGCAATGAGAATACTGTGCGCGACCTCGGGCGCTTCAACGGTAAGTATCCCTTCTCTCAAAATTTTTTCATTCACATTTCTTGTTCGTCAGGGTCTTGACATACTGGACATCACGTGTGTTATTCAATATGGGGTTTGCAGAGACATCCCAAACCTTCTGCAGAGAGGCAGATGCGGTGGATGTACCTCATCGATCGAAGCCCTTTTCCTCATTATGTATGAACCATGGGCCTTGACAACAAGCCTGTCAGAGTTGCCAGTGGACCTTAGCAACCCGGATCAACCCATACGAGCCATCACAAAGATGTCAAAAAAACCAGAACGTACCGGAGCAGCAATGTACAAATGTATCCAGTTGAGGAGCTGCGTACGTGCGTTCTTTGCAACTTATCTTGGTGACAAGACACCCACCGGTACGTGCTGACCAGTTTCACTATCGACAATCTCACATGCTTATCCACAGCGACGTCGTCTACGAATCAATTTTGTTGCCACAACCACCCCGACACTGGCTTCGATCTCGCTCAATTCTTCCCAGGAACGTTCCTGATGGCACAAAACTTCACATTCATTGAGCAAGTCATCCACACGTCCACCACAAGACAGAAGTATTGACCCATGAAGCAACGTGAGCCCCTCAAAGCGGTTTTATATGCATGGCGCTCACATACACACCGGGCTGATCCATACTGAGCGGTTCAACAGATCTCATGGATTCTCAATGATGCCGAAATCAAATTGATCTCGAAAACCACCAAAACGAATCTCACGACAGTTGACCAGCTCAGAAAGATGTTGGACGCCGATGAGGACTGGGTTAGTGAATGGGGTGAATGAGTGATGAACAAAATTCATTCATTTGATTCACAACAGTGATTTTTCAGTGTAATTACATGTCATCAGTGTCCAAACTCATCACTACAGCTGGCAATTCATCATCCTCCATCATGGCTGCAGCCCCGTCTAAGTTTCCTTGTATCATACATGCGAGTTTCTTGTTGAACATTCCAAGACTTGATGACACGAGCTTTTTCTCTCCAAATGCAATAAGGTCAATAGTCGCCTTCTGGTTGTTATTCCCACTTCGCCCTGGTTGATGGTTGTCAAGACCAAGTTCGTGCACCTTGTTGGCAACTCTCCAAACAAGAGGTGAGGTATCGGGTGTTGTGTGCATCATTCCTTCATATGAGGCACCGAGCGCTAATGTTATTTGTTTCTTGATGTGCTGCAGCTGAGTGACAGTGCCAGAAATGTCACCTAACTGATCCCAGTTCGCACGAACACCTTTTGCAATGAAAAAAAACTGTAGAACAGCCTTCACTAGGCTCTAATGTGTAAGACAATTGTTACCATACCTTGAGGTAACCAATCAAGTGTTCGATGTTGAGATCGACCGCCATGAAGTGTCCTGGCAATCCTGAGACATTGACAAGCATATTGTCTCGCATAATGTTGCTGATAATGATCAGTATCAAATATAGGGATCTCAATGTAATCTCACGCGAATTTTGGTGTCCAAATGTGCTTGAGATTGGCAATAAAGTGAAGAATTTCAGTGCAGTAGTTATTTGAGCCTGCACCATGGAAAATTTTCGCGAGTGTGGGAAGGAGATCCTCGACTCATCCAAAGTCGCCCAGAGAGATGGCCTGTGTGAGCTCCGTGACATAGAGAAGATCGCCTGTTAGCAGAAGAATGTTCTGATGTGCGAGATCTTCAACAGGGTTCGGAGCATTCGGGTATGGCGGTATGAGGGGGTCCTTTGCCTTGGCACCTTTTCGCCACATTTCTATAGGCGTCGCACACTTTGTTAAGACATTCTGGGCATGATACAAGAGATCTTGAGCCATAGGATTTGTTTTGGCAAAGTCATCGAGGTTTCCGAGTTCCGCTTGCCATCCGTTGAGAACAAGACCATGGAGAATCTGCATCAAGGCTGCCAATAATGTGTGGTAGTCTGGATGCTCTGCACCAAGCCTAGCTTTCTCCATCAGGGTAAAGAAATACGTCAGACTACCAATTTGGTGAAGCGAACCACGGTGTACATGCAGAAGTGCCCAAGTTAAGTTTAGACAGAGATGAAACAGACCAAAGCCAAGCTGAAAGATGTCGCGCCGAGCCCAGGGATTGACATCGTGGCTTCGTAAAACTTGTCCTCCTCAGATACGAGCATTGGTTGACTGGTCATTGACAGTCGGGATTGCGGTTTGGCATAGTGTCTTGGTATCTAACCCGAGTTGGACTAAGTATGCATCTTCATGTACTGTAAGATTGCTCGGGATTGATGACTCATCGATTGTGGTTGCTTGAAGAGGATACTGTTGGGTCTTCTCTCCTGGAGGAAGTGGACGTCGGGGAATGGGTTGTAGGGTAGGATCGCGTGCATACTTTTCGAATGATTTGCAGTACCAACAGAGGATTTGGACAATGATGACCGAGAATTGGTGATCGAGTGTCTTGATCTGCTCGAAGCGGAGACGGAGGTCCCAATTTGATAGACCCTTGAAGTCTTTGTATCGGCTAGTGATTGGCACAAGCGTGAGGTCCTCAGGGCTTGCGTTGCGAAGTGTGTAGAGGATTCCAAAAGTTCCAGACCGTACCTTGGCAGGCGTTAAAGAACCGCGTTGTTCAACGAAGTTTGAAGTACTTATGTTGATGTTATCATAACAAAACATATGTGGGAGTGTGACTGCTCACTTTGCAGATGATAAGCAGTGCTGACTGAGATGTGATATGAGCTTTGTGATGCTGTCATAAGATATTGTCAGACTGCAGCGGAAAAGTGCGTCAATTGTTTTCTTCAAGGATCCAGTGCTCCATAGAAAAAGGCCAAATACACCTTGAAACTTGAGGCATCGGTTTGAGCGTTGATATGCAAGCTGGGCAATCATGATATCACAAGCCTGTCGCATTTGAGTGATGGGAAGGGACGTAAATTGTGGTGACATACGGTTTTGGGATTTTTGATTTTATTCTTTCGTTTCGCTTCTTCCGTTTGGGCGGCTGTTTCCAGAATACGCAAGAGTGTCGGACAGAGCTGTATTGCAGGTCCAAGGGTTGTGTCGAGTTTCCAGTTTGAAATCAGCTCCGGAGTGACCTGCTTCACACTGGGAAGAGAGAGCTCCTTGACGACTTGATCCATTTCAGAAGAGACAACTGAGCAGAGTGAGTCGAGAGCATGAGGGCGCATCCAATCCAAGATCCAGTCACGGCCTTTTGGGTGCAGGAAGATTCTGTCAAGCAGACGAGACATTTTCGCAGAGCTTCGAGAGAACCATTGCGATCGATAGATTTCATATCCAACCTGTTCCGGGTCAAGAAGATCTAAGAGAAAATCAAGACGCATCTGGTGAGCACCATCAAGCATTGTTAAGATTGTTTTCTTGCAGTTTTTCCAAGAGTCTCGTGGCAAAGCAGCACTATGGATCGTCTTGTACGTACGCACTCCAGATGCTACAAGTGTCGGCACATTTTGTTTGATACAAGAAGCCAGCTCAAGAAGCATGGGTGCTTCCTCCATTGGTATCGGAGATGGGCTGTCATCGAGAAAAAGACTATCAGCTCCAGAAGAGAGAAACGAGTCGCATAGAACATCCACTGGTGTCTTTAGAATTGATGACTGCGCTGATGGTGGACTCGGGTGTGGCCTGAAGTTCACTCTGAGAGATTGTTGACCTGACGGGTTCCAGGCTTGAAAAGCTGGAGATGGCGTCCAAGGGCTCATCAGTAATTGACCAGGCAGGAAATCTTCCTGAGTTTTCCGAGCAGACATTTGTCCGGCCACTGTGTTCGTACTACTGGTAGCTGTTCCAAAGTCCAAGATTTGTCCGAGTCCAGCATCGTGTGTTTTCTTGTTCCGTTTCTTCTTAGGAGCGTCAGGATGAACGGATATGAAAGGGTCATTCAAGTGCACACAGGAATTCTTCATGGTGAAGGTGAAAGCTTTGTATTACTACAGCGCAAAGCATACTCAATCGCAAGCATGATCACAAATCGAAGATATTTTTCGCCACACGTGATGAATTCCCTTTTTGAATCTGACCTAATGCGGTATGTGTGGATTACATAGGAAAACAAAGGCAAATCCACCAGGCTCTCTATCGAGGTTTACCGGTTTAGAAGAGAGCCTGGTCACGAGGCTAGAACCGCACCATAAATGGCTGATTTCTATTTTTGTCCAGGCCTCACATTCATCATTTTACGTAAGATTTTGCCCAACATCACGGTCTGCAAAATACGGACTACACTCACCTCTCCAAAGCACCTTGGCATCACCACCCTTTTGAATACTCAATAGCCTCCACCCCCGTTTCCTGACATAGGTCAGCGACTGGGATTTGCCAGTGGACACGTCATGCAAAGGGCCGCGGATTAGCACAAATCATGGTACTATATATTTCCACAAGATTACCCTCAACACCGGCGCTGTCCTCAATCCTACGATCGTGGTTGTAAAACAACAAGCGGTTAAATCACGCCCATTTGAATACATACTCAACCGAAATGCCGGGTACTTGCATCCAGGGCCGTACTCCATCACAGTTGTCTTGCAACGTCGGCTGGATTTCAAAAAAAGACAGTCTAAAACCTGACGAAAGAACGCTAAAGTCAAAGAGAAAACATCCTAACTGTTTCATTTTCTCCTAGTACGCAGCGAGAGGTTTGCCCCGAATTTGGCCTACAAGCAGCTTTCCAACGACGGTCCGCGCCTCTATTCCATTACGTTACTGTTCGAGATAGCTCGGAACGGGAAGCAAAGACATTAAATTGAAATACCGGTCGTCCTCGTACCGGTTGCGGTAACGTCGTACGCTTTTATTTGATTGACCAAATGCTCCTGCTCTAGACGAGAATCAAATCCTCAAGTTTCAGATGTCGTCTATTCAGCTATCCGGTGCGATGTCTTACAGACCATGTATTTCATGTCAAGACCGCTTTGTTGGAGATTGGAGAACAAAAAAAGTCAATTTTTGATCGGTTGTGACTTCCCGTGACATATTCCGCCTCCATTTCAAATTTTCAATCTTGTGCAGTCGAGACTACGGTATAAGTAAGTATTTACTCGTTTCACTGGTCTTGTATTCTGAACATATTTTGTTGTGGACTGCCGTCCATTGTTACTAGTAGGTTTGCTGATCCAGTTGGGTCTAGCGTCTGCAACCTTTTGTTCCGGGTCGGTCAGCCATTCACTTGCAATGCAAATATCCCATGAGTCCAACCCGAGTCGCTTTAGTGTTCCTCAAGGACTTTCAAATGTCTGGCCTCATCTCTCAATTCCATTTCTGTACGTATTTTGTGATCTGGCAATCTTTATTTTTCATGTGTTCTCATCCTCATGTGGGTCGCCAGTGTTCTACATTCCGAAGGTCCTTCTGCCACCTGATATTTCACGAGACGGAGTTGCCTTTTCTCTTACAGTTCACCGGAGGAAAAGCCGATTTGCAACTCTCCCTGCCCCGCCGGCCGGTATCTTCTCCTGGCTAAATCCACGCCAATATTGTTTGTTTCGTGATTACCGAACATTGTCTCGGTGACTGAAAGACAAAAAGGGCTTCCGTGTCAGCTTTATCTGGAAGATCTTGCCCTCGATCTACTCAGGTATTTAAATGTGACTTTCCTATCATTTCCGTCCTGCATTGCACCCCACCATACAATAACAACTGTTCTTAATACGATTCTTCGGTTGTGCTCATTATGACATGCTCTTCTATCCCAGAACCACCCGCCTTTATACTTCCTGATCTCGTCTCTCATTGCCACTTTCCCCTCATTTATCACCCCCAAGGCGACGAGATCGCGTATCAGTCTGTGACATGGCTTGATACAAGTTGCCCAGATCTCAACCCCAAACAACGAAGTGCGCTCCGTGGTCTGCAAGCCGGCGAACTTACGGCATACTGCTACCCGACCTGTACCCCCGAACGTCTGCGTATCGTCAGCGACTTTATGAACTATCTATTCCATCTGGACAATATCAGCGATGGGATGATGACGAGGGAAACTGATGTGCTCGCTGATGCCGTGATGAACGCATTGTGGTTCCCCGAGACTTACAAGCCCACGCAAACGCCAGGGAAGCAGCAACCGACAGAGGAAATCAATGCCGCGCAGCTCGCGAGGGAGTGAGTTTACTTTCTTTCCCCCAATCTTTGTCTCATTGCTAATTCGTAATTGTTACTTCAGCTACTGGTCTCGGTGTATCCCTGACGCTGGCCCTGGTATGCAAGCGCGATTCAAGGAAAGTCTCGAGATGTTCTTCGAGGCGGTGAACACACAAGCACGAGCACGCGATAGCGGCATCATCCTCGACTTGGAATCGTACATCGACCTCCGACGCGATACGAGTGGCTGCAAGCCTGTCTTCGACCTGGTCGAGTATGCTCTGGACATGGATCTTCCAGAGTTCGTTGTGACAGATCCTATTGTCAAAGCACTTAACCAGGGAACGAATGACTTGGTTACATGGTCCAATGTACGTCCGCTGCGTGTTATCTGGCTCAACATCGGATATTCGAACAGTGCTACGGATGTTTTTCAGGATATATTCTCATATAACGTCGAACAATCTCGAGACGATACCCATAACATGATTGTTATTCTCATGAATTATCATGGCCACTCCTTACAGAGCGCAGTCGACTTCGTTGGCGAGCTGTGCCGGATGACGATCGACCAATTTACCGAGAATCGCAAACTTTTGCCATCGTGGGGACCCCAGATCGACAATATGGTCGATGGCTATGTGCAGGGTCTGCAGGACTGGATTACGGGGTCGCTGCACTGGAGTTTCATGACCAAGAGATATTTCCAAGACAGTGGCGGCGAGGTGAAGAGGACGAGGTTAGTGAAACTGCTTCCAAAAGAGTCTACTCACAAGCTTGTTCCGGAGCCTGTGTCTGCACAGTTAAATTAATTTCCCATAGATAATTCGTTCGCACCGTCATACATATATATTGTAGGTGCCTTTGTATATACCGATATTATAGTAATAGTAATGACGTCATCTATGATGAGCGTCTTGACCATGAACCGACTCTGTCGTCCCCTGCACTACGCCGCCGCCGTCCGTCGTAGCTTTCTCGTCCCTCGACAACCCAACTTTGGCCTCAGTAGAGCAGTGGCGACCTCCGTCTCGGGACGACCCGCCAGTCAAACCATCGAGCATGCTACACTCAACGTGAAGGAAGAGGTGGGCAACTCTGCTGCTGACCTCGCCAAGAGGATCGCAGGAGGATATTTGACGTCTGAAGTCGTGGCACCCGCAGGGAAGGATCAGACTTTCGTGAGCGCTGACGATGGCTGAGTGGATGTATTGATCAGACCACCCCTGATGTTAGCTCGGGATAACGACCTCTATCGCCTCTGCAGTGCCCAAACCGTACTTGTTCTTTGGTCTTGCTGGTGAGCCAATCGCCCTCAGTCAAAATTATATGGTGTGTGATTATCGCATTCCACAGGAGGATTACCATACGTCGCAGCTTCTGCTACAACCGTTTATCTCGCACACCAAGCAGGCCTTGCTGCCACAGGCATCATCACCACCATTGATCCGGGTGTCGCGCATACACTCCTAGATCAAGCACTCAACATTCAAGTCACCTATGGCGCAGTCATGCTTTCCTTCCTAGGGGCGCTACACTGGGGTATGGAGTTCGCTGGTCTCGGTGGGCACAAGGGGTATGCCAGGCTCATGCTTGGCGCTGCTCCCGTGTTATATGCGTGGCCCACGCTCGCACTGCAGCCGATGACCGCGCTCATTGCTCAGTGGGTCGGATTCACGGCGTTGTGGTGGGCTGATTCAAAAGTCACGGGTCTTGGCTGGAGTGCGTGTTCCCTCATGTCAACCCTCTTTACTAACGGACTCAACGATTCAATTAGCGCCGAAATGGTACTCTCAATACAGATTCTACCTTTCTTTGATCGTGGGCACGTGCATTATCGGTTCACTCGCGGGAACGTCATACTGGGGACCCGTCACTGGACACGGCCTCCTCTCACACGACCTCGACATGATTCGAGAAGTGCGCAAGAACATGCAGTTCGAGAAGTGGGGCAAGATTTCAGGCGACGTGGAAGCGATACCCGCCCCAAAGGATGCCGACCACTATGTTATCATCAGGAAGAAGCACGCCGAGGAGGATAAGGAGGCTGAGTGAATTTATGGGAACGAAATGACGGTAACTAAAATTCTGTATTTGTATTATGTTCAAGAAACAGACCGGAATCCAGTCTGTGCTCGAATTTTTTTCATGTATGTAACTTTATCACAGTGGTTGCCATCTTCCTTGAAACCTACCGCTACTTGCTCTCACCGCAGTCTACTGTTTGTTACTCGAGGACGGATGAAATACAAGAGTTCTGTTATGAAATCGATCGCAAACCAACGATACACCACGTTATCAGCCTCTCCAATCTTGGAGAGAGAGAATCCGAAGGAGGAGGGAGTTCTTTCGATTCAGTGTTTACTGCCTGGACAAGACGACTTTCGCCAAGCATATCCGTCGATCTCGAACGAATCGATGCAATCGACGAATAGCACCTCATAGGAAATCCCTTGCCTTGAGCAACTCATACCAACCACGGTATACGCTGGAGGTGGTTCCAAGTCATTGTAATCTGGCTGGTGTATGAAGTGCTGCCCGATTGGATTTGCTAAGAACGCCTCTTTCTACTTCGGTGCTTTTCTGAGTTGCTGGGAGGTCCTGAATAAGGCTCAGGCAGTACCCGAGGCGTCAAAGGGGACAACAAGTTGACTAGTCCTCGTGAGCTCAGCTGTTGCACGTACAAGTCACCACGAAAAGAAAGACAAAGAAAGTCCGTTTGAAAATAGAGATGCTGACTTGAGACTTGCCAATCGACAATGTGCCATACTGTCTCCATACAACTCCAATTGTCAACTCCGCGTAGTAAACTGGAAAGGACTAGCGCACTCATCATCGCAAGCTGGAATTCTGTTGCAGATCTTATCCATCTGGTCAATGTGAGTTCGTTCTTCCCCAGGGGGTTGCCAGTGTTGACCAGGTTGAGCAACCGTGATTGTCAGCAGTTTCAAGACGAGAAGGCGTTTTTCGCAATTCAATTGAGTGTTCCTCCGCAATTTACCTGTTCTTCAACGATAGTGGGAGAAGACATGTTTCTGCTAATATAATAACCCTGAAGTTCCCACCCCGCATCTCCGGAACCCACACTAATAACGTCCCCTCCGGAAATACGATCTTTGAGACCTCTCCGCCCGTGCATTGATCGCCCCCATCCATGCAAGTAACTCTGCCGGCTTCGGCTTAGAGCCCAATGGCGGGACATAAACACTGAAGTTGTTCTTCCTGCTTCGGTTGTCTTTGTTGGTTTTTTCGAACAAGACGGCACCAAATGACGCAGACTCATCATACGCTTGGCCCAGTCGCACACACTTGCGCTGCGCGAGCGCCTTGACGTCTTCGTGCGAGAAGAACGTCTTGGCGGAATTCGGGATTGACTCGTGTTGAAGAGTGAGAATTTCTTTCTCCGTGAGCGAGTATGTCTTCTTGGCTGCGGGGCAGTGAAGTGTGGTCGGCTTCTGTCGCGTAGGGAGCAAAATGTGTGGCTCACCATCCGATTTGAACATGGCTATGGTGCCAAGTCGGAAACGGAACGCGTTATCGACAGTCCAGGGCTCAAGCGACGCGTTCCAATCTTTTTTCAGGGTGTGCACGATTTTTGCCAACTCTTTTTTGTCCTTTTCGTCCCGTTCGCGCTCCTCCTTTTCGAACGCGTCTTCACCAAAGAACTTTGCGACTGACGCGGTTTTTGTGTTTGGTTTTCGCGTCTTGGTCGGAGCAGGTAGTGACGCGCAATTTATTTTGGCAGTGCGTGCGGCGGGCATTACGTATCGACAGAAGATGGGGTCAGAGGTGCGATGAGATCACGGTGGCGAGTATCGAAAACACTTTATATTGCAAGGTATAAGTCCATAAATATCCTATTCTACATTGTTTCCAGGATAAATAAATAAATAAATAAATAGGAAAGATGGTTGATATATCAGGGAGACAGCGACTGCCAATCGGTCCGTCTTTTCTTGGATGGAGTCATGATGACTACCTCTGCGTGATTGACGATCTTTCTTGATGGTGAAGATGTCGAAGCGAAGACAGGCAACTCATCCTCCTCCGCAAAGCGTTTTCGCCCACGCTGCTCTGCTTCAGGCACCATCCGTGGCAACGAGGAACCGGGTTTCCTCTCGTCTGCGTCGTCCTCAGACTCTAGCACAACCTCCGGATCTGCATCCGAATCCACTACATGCGCCTTGGCTTTCCCCGTGCTTGTGCCTTTACGTCTTCTTGCCTTTTTTTGCTTTCTAGTCTTACCTTTCTCGCTTACATGGCAAACCTCGACGGGAATCCCCGACCGCAGAAGGATGTCGATCCAGAGCTACCCCAGTGTGAGTTGAACAGTTTGTCAGTAGGTAATTAAATCCTACATACCTTCTGATTTTCCTGGAGCGAATCTCCAGGACCTTTTACCTCTACAAATTTGCAGGTGTTCTTCCCTGCATCCCAAAGGAAGAGATCGGGAATTCCAGAGCCACGAGCCGAATAATCTTCGCAAAAGAGCCGACAAATGGCCGACAAAGGTTTGCCACCAAAGCACTGGAATCATAAAGATCAAACATATCACTTCACCCATCACGAAGGTCTCACCTGAACAATCTCAATCAAATCTTGCCTCTCAAACAGATCCCAGCGAATCCCAACACACCATGTTCCTTTTTCTCTGTGTTCAGTATCAAAGTGCTCAACGATCTCCTTCCCTTCACCTGATTCGATCTCAAGTAACCTGGCTTCAATGAGGTCTTTACGGGCATAGTAAAACGCATCTTCAGCAATATCCAATGGTGCCGATTGGTATGGTGTCTCGAATGCTCCGGGTATTGATGCAAAGATAATGTCGAAGAACAAAAGACCAAAAATAGTGCGGACAATGCTTCCTTCAGAGTGAAACCTAAAAAATCAATTAGAGACGTCAGTGGTCCGAAGTAGTGCGAGAATGGCGTTCCAAACCCTTTGTACCCGACTTGTTCGTAATGTTGCAAAGCAAAGTGTTCGACATTGAGCTCTTCTTCATTCCGCCCTCGCCACACAGATTTGCCTTTACTGAATGACTTCCATGGTTCCTTTTATGGCATTAGTCAAATCCTCTCATCTTGCGAATGCTATGACATACCGGGTTCTTCTTCCGCTCGCCCTTGAATGGCGTGCTCATAACGCTCTCACTCCTCGCAGACATGGGTG
The DNA here is from genome assembly GCA_963555575.2 of Hygrocybe coccinea. Taxonomy (NCBI): domain Eukaryota; kingdom Fungi; phylum Basidiomycota; class Agaricomycetes; order Agaricales; family Hygrophoraceae; genus Hygrocybe; species Hygrocybe coccinea. Next base: position 1,134,936 of record OY741990.2, on the reverse strand, counting down.
TAAGTGCTCCCCATGCCTTGCTCACAGGTGCTGGAGTTATCGACGTCCCTGGTCTCCTAGTCAAGTCCAACTCCAAGCCTTCCGCTTTGCTCCATACCCTCACTCCCTCCAAGTAAACCTCAGGTGATTCCTGTATCTTCCCTTCACAACGATGGCACTCCTCTAGTGGAATCTTCAACTTCTTTTCAAGACGAGCAAGTCGCCGGACGAGCATGGCACGGTATACTACATTCGTCACAATACTTGTCAGAATTTAAGGTAGTTCAAATGAGACAAAAAATGTGTGGCACCGACCAATGTGTGTATCATCATCCCGTAAAGCCTCAGTAACGGCGTCCATCGCTCTTCTCATCGTAGCCTCACTTCTGCCACAATATGTCATCAAGATTAGTGTCCGCCTTTCGTGCCACTTGCCCCTTCGCCCCTTCTGCCACCAACGCTGTGCCAACAAATTCTCCATGACTTCCAGCTCAAGTTGATGATCCTTGAGCATTCCAAGGACACGTGCACATTTTTGGACTATGCGCGTGTAGACATGTCCTGTACATCACACTTTATGACTACAACAGTTTGAGGGGTGCAGAAAGACAGGGAGCTTACCGCAATCGAACCTCTCTAGTCCGACACGTTTCATAGTGCCATCCCAATATATGTTCTCGTTGAGTTGATCTCCCCACTCCTTTTTGATCTGAGCCTCCCTTGTCGAAATATCACCACCTTCCTCTGTCTTCACCCTGGGACGGCTATCGCCGCCCTCCTCTGTCTTCACCTTGGGATTGTTATCGCCACCTTCCTCTGTCTTCACCTTGGGATTGTTATCGCCGCCTTCCTCTTTCTTCACCTCGGGATTGTTATCGTGTTCTACCTTCACCCGGAACACCTTCTCTACTTCAAATTTCTCCTGAACAAGCTCCTTCCACCTTGGATACACACGCCCCACGAAAATTTCCTTAACCCTCCTCGCATGCTGCATCTTTGCGTTCTCGGGTTTGATGTCTTGGATTTCCTCCTCTTGCCCCTTATCTTCCACATCTTCTCGCAGATCCTCTTTTCGCTCCTTTTCATCCTTCGGGGCTAGTGTCTGTGTATGGGATTCCACTAGCCTACCCATTCCCAGCGTCACGGGGGTGGCAACTACATGTTCTCTCATAGGGATTGGGGTCGCCTTGCCCAAGACGTCCGAGGTCCCATCAATGATACCAACTATCAACGCTTCCAACTCCAGAGCTGCCTCATATGTGAGTAGTTCGTTGCGCGTGTGCCATATGTTTGGAGTTCTTGTGTATGAGTACGACGAGTAGAAACGCTTACGGAAGCGAGCGAGGAGAGCCGGTGTTAACAGGGTTTGGGTATATTCAGTGCTTGCGTTTGCATGTTAGTACGGTAGAATTGAATGAGGAAACCAGAGGCTGACCTCCTGAAATAAACGAGGTCAATCCTTTTAAACAGCTTAAACAATCCTCGATTGATTCGGATACATTTGACTAGAGCGAGAATACACATTTAATAATAAAAACATGACCTGATACTGAGGTAGACTGACCGAGCACTTCTAGAACCATCTCCCTCAGCCGATGTCCTTGTGTCACCATAGTTCTTGCTTCGGAACTTCCTGAAATGGGAAATGCGACGCGCATTTGTTGACAATCAGCCTTGTCCTTCCCTTTGGAATTTGAGGTTGAGGGGAAATTGATAACGGATTGCGTCGAGGACAATTTGAGAAGGGCAGAGACAAGGGCAATGCGCTAAGTATTTTGGGGTGAAAATATTAGGATGGAGGTCCGGACATCTGCCAAACGCCAAAAGGAGGTGCCATGACATGCATACTCACAGTTTGGGTGGTCTTCATCTTCATTTGTCGCGCAATTCCTTTAAGCTCTTCAACGGTAAGACAGTTGAGGAGCTCGGGCAAGGACATCTTGGATTCGTCATCGGCGAAGACGGTAAGGTCATGGTCGATCTCCACGTCCACATCACGTTCTAGGCAGTTCTCGGGGGCTGACCCTTCTGTGAAATCTACGAGGTCCATTTGGGGAACAGTAAATATGTCGGAGGGTCCCGTGTTATGTTCGGAGATGATCATATTCTCTTTGACAGGGCTTGGCATATTCTGCTGATGCTTTGAGTCCGGTACCAGTTCCCCGTCATCTAAAGTTAGGTCGATGATTTCTCTACTCTGTGCTTCTTGTTTCACCGTTAAAGTCTCCGCTTCCATTTTAGCATCCCAGGAGAGCTCCTGTATGGCAGCGGCAATGCTGTCTATATCACCCATTTCCGATTGATAGTTGAGAGTACCGAGGCGGTGCCATTTATCTTGTTTGCGAAGAGAAAGACGCACGAGCAGGTATCGCGCGTTGTCTGTGGGAGTGCCGAGTCAACGAGAAGCGTGATACTAAAATGCTAAAATCATCCTACATGATATCTGAGAAATTTTCTTGAGAGCACTCATTTCGGACTCGGAGAGCAAGTGAACCTCATGTTCAACAACTGTCCTAACCATTGCTAGAATTTTACTAATGTAAAATTGCCAAGTACCTGCGGGAGCAATTTATACCCACTTTCAAAAAGATCTACATAGGCAGAAGGATACTTTCTATGTGTAGCCTTAGGCTGGTCACCAGTGTCCATTGGAACATCAGTGGAATCGATTGAGGTTTCATAAAAGCGGCCGATGGATTGATCGTTGTAGATGTCTTCATCGTTCCCAGACCAGAAAATGAGTGCATTCGCCTCAGAATTAAGGGAATTGGTCGAAACCATGAATGAACAATTGCACGGTGTGCCGAGTGACACCGTGACACCAACCCAGTTGGCTGGTCACAGCACGTGATATGTGACATAACGAGAGCAGGACAAAAAGAAAATTTGACAGTTAAAAGAAGATAAGCTAGCCTGTAGTCTACATTATTATTAGTAAAATTCAACTTACAACAGTACTCACTGATTTAATCCACATGAGGGTCCTGGACGTGTCAAAAGTCTTGTCTGTTTATCACCCTCCCCGGCTTGCATATGACTGGCAAATCACCAACATACACAATGATGTATCTGGCAAGGATATCCTGGCCAGCCTGGTTACCTCACTCTAAAGTCTAACAACTTGGAAGAACTACACACCACTGCATCTCATCCGTTTGAACTAGGGTGCATTGTACAAAAAGTGCCATGCCACCTTGAACAAGTAAAGCTTAGATGCCAGGGATATGTGGTTCAGTTGTGGATGATGCCTGCAAGTGTACAATTCTTACCATGAGCAAGGGGGGCCCGGCATTCAAAAACTTAAATGTGGGTCAAAAAATTTCATTTTGACAATTTCAGGGACCTCCACCCCCCCCTTCCTTCCTACTATGGGTATATTTAATTACATAATATACAAAAAAGGCAATCCAATACTCTTCTTGGTGTTTGCATGCACCTCACACCACCAGTTGTGAGGCATGAAGTCAAGGTTGAGACAATCCAAATGAAACTGTACCAAGACCCAATCAGTCTGAGCATAAATGTAGTGGGAAATTACTTACCCATTGAGTGTCATTGCCTGGATAAATGCATCTGGCAGCCTTGTTGGCCGCAATATCAGTCTGACTCACTTTATTGCCACACAAACAGGCATATATATCCTGAGTCTTTTGTATTTGGCCAATGCAGGTGGGTTCAGCAGCAATTGTAAACTCTGTCTGGTCTCCAGCTTAGAATTTTGGTGCTGCCTGTCATTTGTATTAGTTTCCTGCACCTATGGATGATTCATTATGTGCTGTTTTGTTTGATTTCACCATGAAGTAAGTGTTGCCTGTACTCAGGGGTGGCAGCAAAGTCAGAAATTACTATATAAGGCTACATATCAAAGTATTCCTTTTTTTTTTTGCTCAGCCCATGACCCCCCCCCCCCCCCCCTACCTCAGGTGCAGGATTTGAATGCCGGGCCCCCCTTGACCATAAGCGTGTGCAGAGATTCCAAGAGAAATAAGGTGAGATCATACCTGACAAGGCAAACAGGCCCAAAAGTTTTGGTAATAATCAGGATAATTTACAAGGGTTCCAGAGTCCATGTCTTCAGCTCAAGTGTTACACAAAGATGCTGGAATTAAGTTAGATGCAACCAGGATGAAATATGGCATAGGACCTAAGTCATCAAAGATGTTTCCATGTTTGCCTCCAGCCATGGGAAATATGAATAGTTGCCAGTAGAATGGAGTACACAATATCTCTATCCTATGTTTTGCAAGCGTGATTATAGGATTTTGGCCTTTACAGATCTAGGAACCTTTTAAGACCAGTCGTAAGATGGAGGAAGTAGAAGGAATTTGCTGGTACAGGGGAGAAAGCTCGGTAGGGATGGCAGAACAGTTTTACAGGATAGCAGAAGAGAGAATATGAAAGTTGGAAGCAATAAGCAGTGTTTTTGAGACCGCTGATTCCATAGTGGTGTCTCCCATGGCTGTCCCCAGCCGTATGTAATCGCACCCATCGTGATTGGATCGATTGAGGTCCCTTGGTGATATCAATTCGATAAGCTTGAAACCATTGAGTTAAACTGTGTTCCCTGACTTTGCACCTAATCAGATGGGAAACTTCTTCCCACTGACACTGATTAAGGCTATCCTCATTTACAGGTACATCTTGATATGAAAAGATAGATTGAAGTTTGGGAAGGCTGTAGGAAAGGAAGGTTGCCACAGCATTGGCATCCTCAATAGGGGCATGCCTAACAGACAATGTGGTAATGGCATGGTTGGCAACAACACCTCCTGGTGTTTCTATAACATGGAAATCAATGACAGCGGCATCAATGGGAATATCCGATATTTGCAGATCTGGACAGTGTTTCAATAAGGAAGCAAGCCCCATTAATGTTATTTCAGAAGTACCAGCATCAATGGTGAGTTCTTGAAGATGAGGCCAGGCCATCGCCATCCACTCCAGCTCTCCATCTCCTAGTTCAAATGCACCGAAAACTAAGACGAGATGTTTCAACTGTTGCATCATGAGAAGAGGTTTGAGTGTTGCAAGCCCTACAGGATTGTAAACGTATCCATCGTTAAAGTGTTTGACTTTCAAAGTTTCTAAAGTGGATGAACAATAACAGGACAATGTCTGAAAACACTGCTGGCAATGCAGTGCTGGTGAGGATCTATACATCATAGTGTTGTCTAAAACCGTCGACCAGGATCAGCTTTTCCTGGTTGACTGGTTTTAGACAACACTAATACATCATCAGTTCCAAGCTTCACAACTGATATGGGCAAATGAACGAGATGAGTTTGGTAAGCATTATGACATCCTCTTGCATGGTAAAATGTAATCTGGTCAGCTGTGTAAGCTGAAGCCCTGATGTACCACCAAAGTGTTCTGCTGTTAGACTTGTAACACCAAGATGTTGCAGTGCAATAAAGTGTAATTCAGTCAACTGTGCCAGCCCAGAACTGTTAATGCATTCTGTTGTTAAACTGTTAAATTGGAGACACCGTAATGTCAAAATTGTAGCAATGTGAGACAGGGCATGAGTGGTCAAAGGACCAATGTCCAGATTTTCGAGTTTGTCAAGATTACAGAGGGGAAGCTTTGAAGGGGTATTGGTGATTGGCAAGAGCACAGTTGGTGAGGTATTGCATTCCTGGGAATGAATGGGTGTAGTGGGTTGCCTCAAAGGCACATGAGTCATTGATGCAACACTGGAAAGGATTTGAGAGATATGTGCAAGTGCTGATTCACTAGATATGCTGATGCTGGAGCTGGTAGATGACACAGACATAGTAGTTCCAGAGCAACGGCGTGACAAAATGGATGACTGGAAATTGACTGGATCAAATGTACTTGTCTGTGGTGGTTGAGTGAGAGAGGCTGTCCTGTCATACTGTACAGCTTCAAATCAGATATGTACCATCAATGATAAAGCTCTTATCAATCCACAGGCCCCAAGGTCCTTGAACTCGTACCATGTGGCACCCCGGCCATGACCCCAAAAGAGTTCTCTGCATATTCGGGCGCTCTTTCATATTACCCCTACTAGTAGTACAATCCACACCATAAGACTGATAAGTAAGAAAATATGAGTCTTCGACAATGGACAACCAACGAAGGCACATCCAAAAGCAAACGTGGTAAGCAACCACAGACAGTGAACACCTCCCCCCCAGACACTAGAGCCTCGAGATCCGCCACAACTTGAGAACAAAACTTCAGCAGTAATGATCCTCCGCAAACCAAATCAGAACCAGAGCCAGAATCGGAACAACAAGCCATTAACTTCCTCACCGCCAACTCACTTCTCCCCCACAAACAAAACCTCGACATCCCTACCCTTTCGGACATACTCATACAAATTACTACCATGGAAAGCTGCCCCATTACACTCACCACTGCCAGAGCCATTCGATCGGTAGTTATCTTACTGAACTCCATAGAATTCAACGTGAGGACTAACACTTTGGTGGACGCTGTCACAACTGAGCTCAAACGACAGACTGGAGACTTCCATGACTCCCTCAGATGCGCGATGGAGCCCATCCTGGAATCCATCTCAGGAAAAATCATGAAACACATTGAATCTAGCCTAATGGACACCAAAGCTCAACTCCAACAAGCGGTAACCCATCTCACCAAAACCTCAACCACCCTTGAATCTACAACCACCTCATACAAGGACGTGGTCCTATCACAGAACCTACATCCTGCCCACTCTCAAAAGGACCTGCGCATAACAGCCAAAAAACAATTACAAGCCTGTCAATTCCTTCTCGACGTCAAAGATTTTCCAGAAACAAAAAAGGCGCTAGACATTAGCCTAGCAAAACTAACAGAGACAGCTAATGCAGCTCTCCAAACCACAGCCCCACCGCTGATGGCCAAATTCCTGGGTGTCACCAGGCTATGAAATGGAGGAATATTATTGGAAGCCAACTCAAATGACACCACACAATGGTTACACAACAATCAGCATCTCACCCTCTTCCTCACCAACTTTGGACATGGTGCCTCGGTCAAACACTGTACTTATACCACTGTAGCTTACTTTGTTCCACTAACCTTTGACCCGGATTCACCTGAACACCTCAGAGAAATCGAGGAATCAAACAGCCTACCCAACAACTCCATACAATGTGCAAATTGGATCAAACTGAAGGACCGTTGTACACCCAATCAAACCTGCGGCCACGCCATATTCGCCTTCGATTCTTCCGATACAGCCAATAAAATCTTAGCGAATGGCTTCTATGTCTGCCACAAGAGGATTAATGCCACTAAATGCAAGAAAGAACCCATGCGCTGCCTCTGATGCCATCAATGGAACCACACCGCAGCACGTTGCGTGGCCGACATCGACACATGCAGCACATGCGGAGACCACCACAGAACATCAACTTGCGACAATCCTTCACAACCTTATTGCACCCTTTGCAGACAACGCGGCCACACCAGCTGGGATCGTAACTGCCCCACTTTTCAACAAAAATGCAAAGATGCAGACAACTGCAACCCAGAGAACCTCCTACCTTACTTCCCCACGACGGATAAATGGACCCAGTCCCCATACCCCAACAGCCACCATAAAGCCTACAATTTCTCTCATATCACTGCCCCCATGCAACCTGACCCCTGCCCCTCGACAGATCACCACCCAGAGATTCCGATCAGACAGCACTCCCCCTACCCACTCCCTCCTCTCTCTCTGGCCGCACGGCACTACTCCCCACCCCACTCCATCTTTGACCAACCGCCGCCTCTTCCTCCCCCCTGTAACCAACCCTCCTCTTCTAGACAACAAACCAGAACCGCTCGACAAACCACCATCAACTTTGAGAAACAGCAGCTGCCACCTCGCACCGCTCCTGCTCCCTACCATCTTGATCATGGGCAGACAAACTGCCGGTAGCCCCCCGTCAACCCACTACCCCCTGCACTCACACAGACTAATGATCAAATGGACAGCACCTCCCACCTGGCCCCCTTGAATAATGCCTGAACAACCGGATCCACAGCCAATGCAGCTAAATATCTGGCAAATAAATCTCAACAAATCCGCCAAAGCTCAATGGGAGCTCATCAATTCGCTAATCCATACTAAATGTGACATCCTTTTAATTCAGGAACCTTACTTCGACTTCTATGGTAATATGAAAGCTACACACAACTGGAGAGTTATATATCCATCTGATCGCTTCACCTCCGAAGCACCAACTCGATCAGTAATATTCGTCAATGTCAGACTCAACACCAACTACTGGGAACAAATCAAAATCCACGGCTCCAACAACCTCACAGTGATCTGAATCAAATGTCCAATAGGTAACTTCTCCATCTTTAACATCTACAATGACTGCCACCACTCTGACACCCTCAACACTCTTCACACCTTTGCATGAACCCATGAAGCGATTCTCCACCAACGGGATGATGATCATATGCTATGGTGCGGCGACTTCAACAGACACCACCCCCTGTGGGATGAAGAACGCAATCACCACCTATTCACCACCAATGCTCTAGCCCAGGCAAGAGTACTCATCGAAGCCATGGCCAACTGCAACATGATAATGGCGCTACCAAAAAACCTCCCCACTCTCGAATCCATGGCAACCAAGAATTGGACCAGAACAGACAACGTATTCTGCACCGCCAAAACAAGTGACCTAATTCTCTCCTGCAACACTAAACCAGAACTGCACCCAACCAGTACTGACCACATACCCATATCCACATCCATCACCCTCCCCCTACAATTAAGACCTGAAAAGACCTTGCGAAATTTTCGCAACACAGATTGGGATGCCTTTCATGTCCATCTCGACACTCAACTACAACAACTCCCACCAACAACCCCCATCACTTCCCAACAGCAACTGGACAACACCATATCATCTTTAACCACCACACTTCAATCAACAATCACAGCCACAGTCCCCATCTCCACACCGTGCCCACACTCGAAGCGTTGGTGGACACCACAGCTAAACCAGCTCAAGCGAGACAAAAACAGGCTAAGTCGATTATCCTACAAACACTGATTAGATGCCGCTCACCCCAGCCATGATGAACACAGAATAGCACGCAGTCTATATGGCAACAAAATACTCAAGGCCAAAGAAAAGCACTGGTTAGCATTCCTCGACGAAGCAAGCGACCACAACCTTTGGACAATCAACAAATGCGTATCCAACCCCATTAGTAACAACCCCAGAAGAGACAGCGGCAAAAGTTCCATCCCCACCCTAGAAATAACCCACCCAGATGGTCGCAAAACCTACGCAATCTCAAATGAGGACAAAAGCCAGGCCATCGCCAGTTCCTTCTTCCCCCCCCACCTGAACACTCCATGGTACCACAAGATTACATATACCTGAACCACATCCCCCACACGATACACATCTCCAAAGACCTTATTACCAAACATCTCGCTAAGGTACTCCCATTCAAAGCCCCGGGGCCAGATGGCATCCCAAACATGGTACTCAAGGAAAGCGTGTCACTCATCTCGGACCGCATCTACGATATCTTCAACACCATCCTCACACTTGGCATTTACCACGACCCATGGAAGGACTCCATCACTAGTGCATTACGCAAACCAGACAAACCAAGATATGACATTCCCAAAGCCTACTGTCCCATAGTCTTACTTAGTGAATGGCACGGGTTACCCACGGGTATTGTGCGGGTTTTTGTTAATGAAGGTGTAGCCCTTGATTTTGTGATCGAAATGCACTAATTTTCTTGCCAAACGGATAAGAACTGAGTGAGATATAGCCAATACAAGATATAGCATCCTATCCCCACAACTGATCCTATGCTACTCCGATCTTTCCAAAAAATCTTGAAAAATTCCAAAAATTTGTGGAATTTTTCAAGATTTTTTGGAAAGATCAGAGTAGCATAGGATCAGTTGTGGGGATAGGATGCTATATCTTGTATTGGCTATATCTCACTCAGTTCTTATCCGTTGTAGTAGGGACTAGGGGTCCCTACTGGTGCCTCAGTGGTCTCGAGGTGGTGTGACAAGCTGGAGTCTCATAAGCTATCTACACAAAAGGTAATCCTACGGAACGTGGGAACAATCACGTGATCTACTGGTAGTAGTGGGGCACTACCCACTACTACATGTACCCCCCTCGAAAAAAACAGTGGCGTCCTCGCCACTGTGAAGCCAAAAAACCAACACTCACAAAAACTCCCAAACTCCAACTCAAAACTCCAACTCCGTCGAGGACTTATGAAACGCTGCCGACGGTATGCCCCCCAGTGGACGCCACCACCAGCTCAAGATACCATTTGTCGACCGAATCGCCTGTGCTCAGAGCGTAACTCGCGAAGGGACATTGAAAACTTGTAGAGTGTCGGTGTGGCATAGGGTAGGGGTACTAGATACATGGGAAAGTGAACAGGGATGATGACAATGTAGACTAGATGGAGGGTAATGGGTAAAAAAAGCGAAAATGGGAAATATGGGGTGATGAGATGGCATGGTGGCAGGTAATGAGGACGGTTTTGGCTCGTTTTGGTGAACGTGGGGTAACGGCGGGTCGTCGGGTGTTGAAGGAGCTTGTGGGGAGTCGAAAGGGTGAACGCGGGGTGGGGAACTTATGAAAAATGGGTGGACTGGCGATAACTCGGCTCTACGACGAAATACGGGGCTGTGCGAGGCGACGGGGGGCCAACGCGAGGCTCTCCGGCCTCGCGCGTGGGTTTGTGGGGTGTAACGGGGGTATGTAGGGTTTAGGGTGGCGAAAAACGGGGGTTGGACTTTGGGTGACGCGGCGTGTCTGTGGGGTGGCCATAAAGGCCGGCGACTGCTCGTTTGGGGCGGTGCGAGTGAACGGGGATGATTGGTACGCGGAACGGGGGTTCATGGGGCTGAGCGTGTGTGTTGGAGGCTCGGGTGCACGGAAAACGGGGGTCGAACTTTTGGTGACGTGGCGAAACGCGGGGGCTCCAAAACGGCGAGGTTGGCTCGCGTGGGGCATGCGTAGGGGTACGCGGGGCTCTAGGGCTTGGGTCGTGGGTATACCGGGTGCTTCGCCAACGCTTGGGGGTTGCAGGAACTGGATGCGAAACCGTAATGTGGTAGGGTACGGACCTGCCGTTGAGGGCTTAAAAATGGTATTGTCGGCTCTGCAGGTGCAACGGACTGTCAAACGGCGGTACGGGGAGTCGAATACATGCCTGTGGGACTACGAGTGAGCAAGACGGGGTGGCTTGAGACGGTGACGTCGACTGTGCGCGGATTGGCCGTTTTGTCTTGAAAAAAAAAAGGGCCGTAGCGTCGCATTGGGAGACGCGAAGGCTCGCGGGCTATCTAATGAAAAAACGGGTGGTCGTGTGGCCAGCCATAGACGAAGAATTGGGGTTGCTCTGCAACTGGGTGGTGAAACCGCGTGAAAAAAGTGTAAGGGCGAGAAAACCAGTGGAAAAGCTCAAAAAAAAGGTCAAGAAAGCTAGAGCATGGTGAGAAAAGCAAGGCTGAGACGAATCACACTCTCATCACCAGGTGTAGTAGGGACTAGGGGTCCCTACTGGTGCCTCAGTGGTCTCGAGGTGGTGTGACAAGCTGGAGTCTCATAAGCTATCTACACAAAAGGTAATCCTACGGAACGTGGGAACAATCACGTGATCTACTGGTAGTAGTGGGGCACTACCCACTACTACACCGTTTGGCAAGAAAATTAGTGCATTTCGATCACAAAATCAAGGGCTACACTTTCATTAACAAAAACCCGCACAATACCCGTGGGTAACCCGTGCCATTTACTAGTCTTACTTAATACTCTCCTGAAATTATTGACATCTATTATCACAGAAACCATAACGTCCATGATCGAAGAACACCAGCTCTTGCCCCCCCACCACTTTGGCAGCCGACCTGGGTGTACCACCACTGACTCTATGCATGTCCTAGTACACCGAATCAAGCACGCTTGGCAAAACAAGAGACTCTTCCTGGACATCGAAGGAGCATTCCTGAACACGGTCACGGAGCGACCCTGAACATGGTCACGGAGCGACCCTGAACACGGTCACGGAGCGACTACTTCACAACATGAGAAAAAGACGCATCCCCGAACCTTTCATCCACTTCATAAGCAATATCTTAACTGGCCATACAATCTGCCTCACCTTCGACGATTACATCTCCAACCCGATACACTTAAGAAATAGCGTTGGCCAAGGTGACCCAATATCCATGACCATTTACCTGTTTTATAATGCTGATCTACTTGACATACCCGCAGGCAAATGCGAACTAGCTGTGGTGTTTGTAGACGATGCCGCCATATACTTAGAGGGTAAAGATTTCACAGAAACCAACAATCTCATCAAGAACATCATGACAAAACGAAACGGAGCTTATGATTGGTCTAAAGATCATAACTCCAAATTCGAAACCAGTAAATTCGTGCTGATAGACTTTTCACAGTGCAGCAATATATTAAGACCCCCGCTCACACTCAATGATACCACCATCAAGCCTGTCAAGACACACCGATTCCTCAGCATCATCATGGACCAGCACCTCCATTGGCACGAACAACAAGAAAACACGATCGCTAAGACCACCAAATGGATCCACCTTTTCCGCAGGATGGCGTGGCCAAAATCAGGAGTCCCTAGAAAACTAATGCGGCAACTATATACGGCCATCACAATTCTGAAAATGACCTATGCTGCCGACATTTGGTACACGCCAGTCCACAAAACAGCTGACAGCACCCACAGAAAAGGTTCGGTCAGAGCAATGCGCGAGCTTACTAAAACTCAATGAATGCCCTCAATATCACCGGAGCCCTCAGGATGACTCCAAATGACCTACTCGACCTCCATGCTGGTATCTTGCCCATCGATCTACTAATGCACAAAGTCTGTCGCAGGTCAATCATTAGAATAGTGTCTCTCCCCATCTCACATCCACTATACACCCCACTACGGAGATGTGCAAAACATTTCGTTGCTAGACACAGATCCCCCCTTCACACACTCTCTCATCTTTTTCACATTAACCCGGACAATATAGAACCCATGTGGCCAATGCACCTACACACCACCCCTCCCCCTTTCCATACCTCCATACCCAATACCAGGGAAGACTCCATCGACCAACACGACAACGACACGGCGGACATAAAGATATACTCGGATGGATCCACGCTTGAAGGCAGTGTGGGTGCAGCAGCCACCCTGTACCATAACGGACGCACATGGGTCAGAACACTTCGATACCATCTGGGTTCTAGTGACTCCCACCACAATGTCGAAGCCGAAAACATAGCAGGTACACTTGCCCTGCATCTCTTAAGTTGTGAAACTCTTCTGCGTGATGTTTCCATCTATATTGACTGCCAACCCACAATACGAGCACTAACCTCCATCAGAACTAACCCTAAATCCGGTCAACATACCCTATGGATATCAAGTCATAGTGGCGTTGCCGGGAATGAACGAGCTGATAGGGAGGCAAAATCAGCAGCAAGAGGAATCACCAGCCCACGACATACCCTACCTCACCCCCTATGACTCGATACCTTGCCCTCCAACACCTCTGCTCTCAAACAGTCATTCAGCTAGAGTTGCAATGGAAAGGTGCCTGGCAACGATCGCCATGCTTCATATGATTCACTCGCATTGACCCTAGTTTCCCCTTTAATAAATTCCTAAAAACCACATCTGACTTGACTCGCCCCCAGGCTAGCTTAATCACGCAGATCCGCACCAGACATCTCCCACTCAATGCCTACCTTTACAGGATCAAGAAGGTTGACACTGAAGTCTGTCCAAAGTGCGCCCAGGCAAAGGAAACAGTACACCACTTCCTCTTCGACTGTCTGCTCTACCGAAACGCATGCCACTCCTTGACTAACGCACTTAGGACACAAGCCTGATCCCTCACCTACCTCCTCAACAACAAAAAAGGCATATCAGAACTGATAAAATATGTGCGCTGTACAGGCAAACTGAAAGATTCCTTCGGTGACATTCACAATCTGGCTAACACCTAACTAACCATGATATCTAACAGCGCCGTCACAACCACCCTGCCAACAATGCCCCACCTTCACACACGCTCGCTCACATCAAGATCTTCACCGCCCTCATGCCCACCCCGCCTAGCCCCAATCACCTCATTCAACCGACACGGACTTAAACCAGACACGCACCTACCCACATACCTTAAATTTCTCCACCCTGCAGCCCTGTCTTCTTCGGCATGCCTGCTCCAGCGGCCGAGCATCTATTTGGTCAAGCCCCCTCACACAGCACCCCTCACTAGCACCATTGGGCCCCCTCAACAGTCAGGTCAGGCATCTAAAACAGCATTGGAAATGCTGGGGCTACGGGGGACTTAATCCGTTGTGGTCACATTTGCAAACCAGAGGAACAGGATTTGGGATGGATCCCAATTTTAATTACTATAGCCTACTTTAGCCTACATGTAACGTCTGACATAGGGTACAGCCCTGCGGGACAATAAACATGACACAAAAAAAAAAAAAAATCCACAAGCCCATTCTTTCATCATAAAATGGGTCAGCAGGACAGAATCAGATGTAACTGGATCAATGTATGCATAGCCAGGATCATGGTCATTTGCAAAAGTTTTTTCTAGAAGACCTTGGCAATGAGCTAACTCAAATTCAATCTTTGAATATCCATTCACATCCTTTGAATATGTTAGTTCACATATGCATGAACAAGTTACAAAATACCTTGTTATTGTCTTCATTATCTTTGCTATGTCATACAATGTATCTTTCTGTCAAATACCACATAGTGAACTGGCATATATGCATTGATTTTATGAATGCATGCACCTTTTTAGCTGCTTTCTCATTCTCATTCATATCAATGAAAATTGCAGTGGGTTTAGTCAGTTTCTGCTCTAAAATCTTGTTGACAACATCTTGATCTTCTGTAAAGTTCACTATGTCACACGCATCACTCTTACTGGAATTGAAATCAGTTTTTGATATAACAATATTCAGCCAATGTACTTGCTTCACAGGTGGTACCTGAATTTTACAACCATAACATCGACACTCCATGACTTGAAGCTTGTTGCCGATGTGATGTTTTTTGAGGATGGCATTCAGAAGTGTTGGGTAGTTGGACTTGGTAGCGGAAAAGGTATGAGTGAATTCTTTTGTTTTGGTGTCCTTCTTGGAGCTTTTCTTCTTCCCTGTGCCTGGTGCTATGACATGTACAAGTAAGTGAGCAACTACTGGAACAGAAAAGTTGGGTTCAGCTGGCTCCAAGCTGCTTGCTGCATGCAACACCATAGTGGATATTGATGTCAAGCTTCAAGCTGCTGGGGTCTTAGCCAAACACGATCAAAGAGCATTTTTTATTTTGTGATTCCATACACACAGGAGACACATGAAGATATTTTGCCATCAAATAATATTGAGATATCCGCTTACATATTGAAATTATTTTTGTTGTTATCATGATCGTAAAAATGTTATAAACAATAAGGTTATCTAAATGTGGTATTTGCACCGAAGATAGTGCAAATACCACATTTACTAGATAACCTTATTGTTTATAACATTTTTACGATCATGATAACAAAAATAATTTCAATATGTAAGTGGATATCTCAATATTATTTGATGGCAAAATATCTTCATGCGTCTCCTGTGACCACATGTGAAAAGTGCTGTCACGGTAATTATAAGTAATCAACAGGGTTTATGGTAGTTCAATCATCCATTATCCATCGTCTGTCATGCTCCTCTCAGCGTCTCGCAATACCCTCAAGCATAAGTCAGTCCCCCCACATTCTCAGAACGATTTTAATTTACATGCTTGTCACAGAGGGTGTTCTCAAACCTACCCATCCCTATCTCTTCGCTTACGGAACTTTCAGGCTACCGACATCATTCGATCCCTTGTCGCCAAACCCGGCCACAATCACCAATGCAGTCGCTCAACCTCTAGCTTAACTCCCCAGCCTTCCGTTACGATACCCAGCCCCAGCTCAATTCTCATGCCTTCTTCTTCCGACTTTTCTCAATTGGCGGACAGCCGCATGTTCATCGACAAAAGCCTCGCTCTTTATGACTTCCTTCATGAAGGCCACCCTGTCCATCTTCTGCTTCGTCCACGTCGTTCGGGTAAGACAACCTTGTTGAGCATGTTTCGGTGAGATGCACCATAAACTTAGCAGCGCGAAGTCTCGAATACTGCTGTTATGTTTATAGAGATTTTTTCGAGCTTACCAATGCCGCTGAGAGAGCACGGCGGCAGGAGTTATTCCAAAAGAATAATCTCGTTGTCACCCGTCACGCGAAGTTTGAGGCTGAATTCGGGCAATATCCTGTCTTGAATGTGGATTTATCGGTAAGCAAATGTTGGTTATTCTGCCATTAACGCTGATGCGTCATCGGTGCGAAGAACGTGTTTGGGTCAACCATGAATGATCTTTTGCAGAGGTTCAAGACCCAGGTTTCAAGCATAGCCTGGCAATTAGAGAGGGATGGTTTCTTCGAGAATCTCCGAGAGCTTCACAAGCGCAATCAAAATTTTCTCAATCAAGTTCTGACGGAGGAGCTTGGCGACTCAGGGTGGCCAACCGCACTGTTCACATTGACAAGGATCCTTCATACCCTGCATAGGAAAGAAGTAGTCGTCCTGGTTGATGAGTATGATATGCCAACGTCCTCAGTTGTGCAACATGGATATTTTCCACAGGTGCCGTTTGCTTGATCATCGTGCAGGTTTTTAGCCAACATATGCAGGCTAATGATTTTTTTTGGAGTGTCTTCTCACCTCTGCTCAAGGTCGGTGTCTTTCATTGAAAACAAGCTGGCTAACTTATTTAAGTTCATGTTGCAGAATAACCAACATCTCTGAGGAGTCCTGCTAGTGGGCATTTTACGCGTCACCAAATCGGGCTGGCTATCCGGAGTGAACAACCTCACAGTCAGCTTCCTTCCTTCTCCAATTTCAACGCCTAAGTTTCCTTTCCAGGTATTTCCCTTAGGTGAATCGGAGAGATATTCAACGGCCTGTATGTTTACGGAGGAGGAAACGCGCATGGTGTACGACCGACAAAATGTGGTGTTAAGTGATGGAAAGGTTCGCCTGGCAATAATGTATCAAGAATATTTGGTGACTTGTGCCCCAGACCCTTCCCTTTGCATTTGAACAGCTTGATGAATGGTACAATGGTTACAACACGTTCGATGGCAGGAAACTGTACAACCCTTGGTCGATTGCACGAGCTCTCACCGAGAGAAAATTAGGTTCTTACTGGGTCTCGTCAGGCAACTATTGATTCAGTCATTTCCATCTTAGATGTGAACCAATTTTTGATAGGTTATGATACGATTATTCAAAGGCATCTCGTCCATATGCTTCGGACAAGCGATGATTTCCGTGCACAAATAGCAGCCCTTGTCGCCAATAAACCCACGATAATCGAGATAGATGAGGAGATGTCATATCACTCGTTGGTCATATTCCATTCCTATCTATCCATGTGATCACTGACAGTCATTCAGCCTGCCAAATATGACAGTCCGGGAGTTGTGGACATTGATATTCTATGCAGGATATGTGACCAAAGTACGAACCTTGTGATACCATCCTCACATAGCAATCTCACCTGGAATATAGCTCCCTAGTAATTTTACAATTGGCCCTCAAGACGACGAGGTCAGTACTACAACCAGTTCTGACAGTGATGGCTTGGGAAAGATGGTCACTGTTTCAATACCCAACGGCGAAATTCGATCAGCATTCCAGCACTGGATTTGTGCCGACCTCACCAACTGCCTGTCTCCTGAACTCCGTGGCCGCAGCATAGAAATGTTTCATGACTTGGTGTATGGTTCTATGGCCTCATTTGCCCAGGAACTCCGGAATGTCATTTTCAACAACATGCCCAGTCAGCTTTTCGGCAAGGAGGATGTGTATCAGGGGTACATCTCCGCATATTTTGGATCTGCTTCTCTGGGTGTGCGTTTAAACCCAGAGTGGAAGGTCACAATGGAGCACCCTGCTGGAGCTAGCCACCTTGATTTACTTGTCCAACGTCCTGGAGAGAAGCGTTCCGTCATTCTGGAGCTGAAGCGGGCTCAGCGGGGGAAACTGGAGGGATATGGTCCACTACAGGGCAAGCAGCTCACAAAGCTGACAGGTGAGGCTATGGTACAACATGAACAAGACATTATTGTGCAACATTGTCAGAGCATGTCACCGAGCTCCGGGAGTACGGAGTGGCATTTCTTGGACCGTATTGTGCAGTTGAAGGACATTTGCTTGAACGGAAAATTGGAGGGCAGTGGATAGTCAAGGAGTTATATACAGCCAAGCAAGATGAGCAGGGACATGCTCGACTGTATCGGCCAAGTATGAAGTAATACTATGCGTCATTCCAGGTCATATCTGAGTCCTTTCGAGTACTTGATAGCAAACTTCAATAATGATCATTATCTTATACCAGTGATAAAAAACACTAGTAGGATAGGGCTCATGGATGGCATGCACACCTCTCGGAATGTGACAGCGCTGTGACACATCATGTGAACTGCACATGTATTGGGTGCTACACGTCAATTTAACCTTTGTCACGTCGATTTCTTCACAACTCTTTAATGAATTATAGTATATCTATGGCAAATGGTTTGGTGTAATATAATCCTTCTCCAAATCTCTCAAAATTGACTCTGGAAGAACTCTGTGACCCTGGTACTTCTTACAAGCCCATGATGCCTGATGGCCAGTAAGTCCTTTGTTGTAAGCATCCCTAAACCTCTGTGCACGACGAGCAAACCTTCGCATGGCAATCAGATCAATTGATGCCAAGGAATTTACCATATTCCACTCCAGATCTTCTTCCTTTGAGGACTCTGGCATGAGTCGGTATACATGCTTTGTATTGCTGCCATGCCCCTCTTAAAGGCTCTACCAGTTTTCCCCTTGTTATAACACATGTTATTGTTGAGTGCCCACACTCTACCACCAGTGTTGAAGTTTTCGAGGTGGTTCTTCTTTTTACAAGGCATTCTGGAGCGCATTTGAACGCATCAGACATGAAATTAAGTGATTTTCACAACTAAAACTAAAACTACAGGGTCAGATGCCTTAAATTCAAAAATCTAATTCTGCAGAACATTTTATATACATTATATCGAGATTTCTGCCAAATTATTTTGTTCATTTATTGCTGTTTTCAAAATGCATGACATTTTTTGAAAAAATAAATCTTTCAAAGAACAAACATATATATTTAAGAAATCAGCTGATGACAAACTATGAAAACCAAGGAATAATAATGAAGCCAATGTTGTTGGGTACAGCAGGTCAGGTTGGTATGATGAACGAATAATAAAAACTATTGAAAGAACAAACATATATATTTGAAAGATTTATTTTTTCAAAAAATGTCATGCATTTTGAAAACAGCAATAAGGTGTATTTACAGCCATTTGGGGTGAACATGGCAGTAACTGCATATTTTTTCATCAATTGAGAAATTTGGACTTGGTAGAATTTCCAATGCTGAATTTTGTATCTCTTGAAATACTGCATGGATTGGGATAGTGATAGAGGGAAAGTTGTACTTGTTCTTAAGGGCTATCTACTTCTGTAATTACATTTGGGCAATATTTAGTGTATGGTGAGTTATGGAGGAAATAGAAGGTAAACCAGTGTTTTGTGACACCCAAAATGATATTATCAAATTGTGGCATCAAAAGAGCTCCTATGAACAAGATTGTAGGGAGAAAATTGTTCATTTTTTCAAGGGTTAGAAGCTCATATACCGTATTTTTCTTCATTTTTGTCCTTTCAGTCAGTTTTACATCTGTACCATGTTTGTCTGTATTGGGCTTGAAATATCACAAGAATCATAATTATGGGCTCAAATGACAAAAATGAAGAAAAATACGGTATATGAGCTTCTAACCCTTGAAAAAATGAACAATTTTCTCCCTACAATCTTGTTCATAGGAGCTCTTTTGATGCCACAATTTGATAATATCATTTTGGGTGTCACAAAACACTGGTTTACCTTCTATTTCCTCAATAACTCACCATACACCCAATATTGCCCAAATGTAATTACAGAAGTAGATAGCCCTTAAGAACAAGTACAACTTTCCCTCTATCACTATCCCAATCCATGCAGTATTTCAAGAGATACAAAATTCAGCATTGGAAATTCTACCAAGTCCAAATTTCTCAATTGATGAAAAAATATGCAGTTACTGCCATGTTCACCCCAAACGGCTGTAAACTGTAGTTTTGAGAATAATGATTTTTGCAAGAATGTCACACTTTGTCACGTGACATGTGCATGCTGTCCATGAGCCCTATCTTATGTACAATGGACGAGAGGTTGAAGTCAAGAAGGGTATGAAGTCCAGTACTTATGACCATTCCTCTTTCCACATTATCTAGCAGAACGCCAAGCAACCCAAACCCCACAAGAACCTTTCCTCGCTCCCCCTCTCCGCAAAAGCTGTCAATAATACTACATACAATAGCTAGGAATCCACTTACACTGCTCACACCCAAATATTTCGCAGAGTGCAAAATGATATGCAAAATGATTGGTAATCTGTTATAATTTTGCACGGATTTTGCACAGCTGCAAAATCTGATCAAATGTATTCATTTTGTTTAATGCAAAATCAGAAATAAATATTACCTTTTTGCTGAATTCTGCATTTGCCTAATTGTCTCGTGTCTTCAGGCTTTTGTAGGCAACAAAAAAGCAACAAAACTTTGAATATCAATTGAATTTCAGACTCCTATAAATGAATCATTTGCTGGCTTGCAAATTCCTGGCAATATCTGACCTTTTGTTACCATGAACTTTTATAATTTTGCCAAATGATTTTGACAATAACAAAAGTCAACTGAAATGAAAGATTTTGCAAAATGCAACAGTGATCACACACTGAGTCACACACTGAATCACGTGATGTCTAAGAGATGAGCATGTAATTGAGTACCATGCTTATCCATCACAACTAAAACTCTAGCTGAAACAAAAGTCTATTGTGCTGAGGAAAACATGGATATATCATCAAAGAAGATGTCTGAGGTGCCGGTGTAGAGGATACAACTCACGTGGCCTCCGAATCCATCTCGAAACACACATAACAGCTTGTCCGACGCACTACATCCCAATCCGATCTAGGCTGAAACCCGACCCCTCTCTGTCCGATCAGAAAGCACCCGAAATACACCTCAGAATCACATGCGAAGACACCCGGTACCCTACGCGCACCAACACCCTCTGCCCACCAAGCCGACCACCCCTGACTCAAGTAGTATAAAAAGGATGCCTGACACGGTAGTGAGTAGAGACATAGAGAGACACAACCAGACATATAGATACATATCCAGATATATCCAGACATATCCCGACCTCTAGAGACACAAACCCAACCTTTAGTCAGTAGTTCAGACATCCCGAAACCCTCCTATACCCATATCTCCAGCTCCTGATCCCTATACATCCCATTCTCACCTCCACAAACCATATCTTTACATTCCACACCGATCCCGCCCATTAGTAGAGCTGCGTGACACCATTTGACAAAACCCACCGCGCAACCTGACATCGGACTACATCGGACTATTTAGACCCCGTCGGACTACCCAATATAGCCCGGATTACACCAGATTACATCGGACTTCTTTGGATTACGTCGGACTTCTTTAGACAACGCGGACTACTTCGGATTTCGTCGGATTTCACTAGGAACTATCCTATCTATCTTCGGATTTCTTCTACACTTCACTAGGCCAACTGACTGCGCCCTTGTCACTACTACGCTGACACCCAACATCTAGTATCCCCTTTCGGAGCTAGACCCGAACTACGCATCACACCGGTGTAAGTCAGCATTCTTGAAAATTCAAACATGAGTATCAATCTGCAACTCGAAGGCTAGATCACACTCACCCGAGGCAGTGATACCACCACTGCCACTTGTACTCCTTCCCATGTAAAGGGATAAACTGCAAAATGTGATTTGATGTCACCAACAGATATGATTAGTGTATTGCATGGGTACAGGTAAACCCGCGGGTTTTTCCATGGGTATGGGTACGGGTACGGATTCCTGTACCCGCCAGCTTTTTTTTAAGCCCTGGATCGTCCAAAACAGTCAAGTATTGAGCTAGATATGATCAAAATACCTTATTGGAGTATTTTGATCATATCTAGCTCAATACTTGACCATTTTGGACGATCTGGGGCTTAAAATGACAGGTAGAACCCATGGGTTTTGTACCCGTGGGTACAATGGGTGCGGTGTGATGCGTAGTTCAGGTCTAGCTCCGAAAGGGATACTAGATAGAGGTCAGCGTAATAGTGACAAGGGCGTCGTCAGTATTTGACTAGTCAAAGAGGACAGAAATCCGAGGATAAATAGAGATAAAGAGATAGTTCCCGGTGAAGTCCGGAGTTATCCGACGTAATCCGACGTCGGGTTTCAACTCGGTGAACGTAATGGTGAGAAGACGAAGTGGGAACGACGGGAAACGATATAAGAGGTTACGGATTTGTGATTTGTGGATATGGGAAGTACAAGTCTAAGGGAACTACGAGGGATCGATTCTGGGGTTCTAGGTATCTACTTATTACGAGTATGCGGGAGTCCTCTTTATACTACTGCGGGAGTGGTCGGGTTGTGGATCGGACTTGGAGGGTAGAGGGTTCCGAGGGCAGAGGGTTCCGACGTATATTGGTGCCATTGTGATTAGTAAGAGAGGGGCTCGGGATTCGGGTCCGGGTTTGAGTGCGGACTTGTCCGGAATTGACGTGTGATTGCTGTCGGTTTAGGATAGAGTGCGCCGGATTAGGATGGAGTGATGGACGGGTTCGTGGACGAGTAGTAAAGTGCGTCTTTTGATGGGATTCCGTGGCCACAGAGGTTGTACCCTCTACATCTCCCCGGGAGTTCTAATAGAGACCATCCCTGGTCGACCGTCGGGTTCGAATCGTCTCATTGATCCACATGCAAGCCGTGCGTAAGCGGGAGGGAATTCGTGCAAATCTGGAAGTCGTATGGCCGGTGCTGGGCTGGACTTGTCGAAAAACTCGAACCAAAGTCACATGGGCGGATAAACAGAGGCAAGTACGAAAATTTTTAAGGGCTCCGCCGTGGCACCTAGCAACGTCGTTCTTCTTTCCACTCCACTGTCAACACCGTCGCATCATGTCTTCTCCCTCGTTGTCGTCTAATGACTTCTTCGCTTTCCAAGACGGGCTCCGCGCTGACCTGCGAGAGGAACTCGTTGCGGCCGTGACTGACCTCCGGAGACTCGGCTTGGCGACCGTGGACCTGATCCGGGACGGCTATGAGGACGACACTGCGTTGTGGCTTATCCAATACCGACGCGCCGTGGTAAGTTTTCTTGTTCACATCATGTCAGCTTTCTAATCTGGCTGCGCCACATTACTTTTTAGAGGAACCTACGTGCCGTCCTAACCGAGCTGAGGGAGGCCGGAGTCGATCCCGTGGTGCAGCCACCGATCCTTGGTACGGCCGCGGAGCAAATCGTCGAGGTGGAGAAGTGGTTGGCGAATAGGGCGGAGTACAAACGGCGAGAGGTGGAACAAGCGGCGCAAAAGAGGCTCAAGGAGGAGGAGAGACAGCGGGCGGAGGAAGTGAGGAGACAGCAGGAGGAGTCTGCGAGGAGGGAAGAGGAAGAGCGGGTCCGGAGGTTACAGGAAGAGGAATCCGTGAGGAGGGAGGAGGAAGAGCGAGTCCGGAAGGCGAGGGAAGAAGAGGAGCGGGTCCAGAAGCTGAGGGAAGAGGAGAGGGCTTGGAAGATGATGGAAGAGGAGGTGCGAGTCCGGAAGGCGAGGGAACGTGAAGAGGCGCACAAGGCGGGCCATACTCGGGGCTGGCTTTCGATGGATTAGGCAGCAGGTTGCCGTCTCCGGCTAAGGGCATAGAGATGGGTGGATGGGGTCCGTCAGGTGCGGAGTACCAGCAGACAAGGACGAATTCGGCCATGGATTCCGACGAGGAC
The DNA here is from genome assembly GCA_963555575.2 of Hygrocybe coccinea. Classification (NCBI taxonomy): domain Eukaryota; kingdom Fungi; phylum Basidiomycota; class Agaricomycetes; order Agaricales; family Hygrophoraceae; genus Hygrocybe; species Hygrocybe coccinea. Next base: position 1,110,951 of record OY741990.2, on the reverse strand, counting down.
ATACCCCAGGGGTTCCGAGGAGTTTGAGGTGCCGAAGGGAAAGTCGAGGGAGAAAGGGGAGGTGGTGGAGCACGAGATTCGGGTAAGTAAATGCTTTCGCATTCCAAGGTTTTTCGGATTAACCGGCGCAGCTAATGCGGCTGTTTCAGATTTTCCAGTGTGACTCTTGCAACACTGTGGGTATCCCGTGCCGAGGAATCGAGGGATACGCGTGTGACCGGTGTAAGGGGATGAAGAAAAAGTGCACGCTGTCGACGAAGATGGCTGCAGCAAGCGTGGGACGCAAGGTCGATCACAAGGGAAAGAAACGCGTGAGGAGTCCGACTAGACCAACAAAGCGCAAGCTCCCAGCCAAGGTCGTCACCACCAAGAAGCCCCGGCTTTCGCCTAGTCGGCCATCGACGAGTCAGCAGATGTTGTTGGATCGCGGAGAGTCATCGGACGCGGAGCGTGGAAGCCTAATCGATGCAGGAGACCGGCCGGCTTTCGATGTGGGTTTGCCGGAGCAGATCGACTTTGTCTGTGGTCAAGTCGGGTCCATGGACATGGACATATTTACGGTCGCGGAAAAGTTGGGGGAGTTTGGGGCGCAGGTAAACCGCGAACATATTTGGTTCGTGCAGCAGCTGAACCGGATTCGGCACAACCAAGTCCACATCCTGTCCCGTCTCGACGTCATCTCTACGCGGCTCCTCGGGTTGAAATAAATTCCTTTTTTTTGTACAGCGCGGACTTTGTTGTTTTGTTTTGTTTTGTTTTTATTTTTTGAATATATTTTTCCTCGTGCTCTCGAAGATAGTGAGGATAAGATATGATAAGAAAACGGATTCAATCAAAGAAAAGAAAAGAAAAGAAAACTGAAAGGAAAAGACTCGGTCAGCTAAGTCCGAGCGGGCGGATTTCAGCGTAAGCCGTTGTCCGTTATCCGCTATGTCAGATTTGTTTGCATCATAAGAGTCGTGTTTGAGTCTATATACGAATGTCTGTGGCTTTTGATAAGATAAGATGCAGATAAAATGTGATAAGATAAAAATAATAGAGGAAAGAGACGCATCCGTTTATTCTTCTTTCTCGGACTCGTTGCCGGATTCGTTGTTGTCACTGCTGTCCGTGTCTGAGGTGTCGGATTCTGTGGGTTCGGGTTGTTGGAGGAAGTCGTCAAGCGTGATCGAAATGCTATGGCGGGGATAGTAGGGTATTACGCGAAAGGCGGCATATCGGGTTTTGGAGATGGCTCTGTCGAGCTCGGCGAGGGTGTAGGAGTTCCCTTTTGATTTGGATACAACGACCATTGGTCCAAACCAACGCGGCTTTGCTTTGCGATCTAGAGACATCTTGATGCGTGAGTTTCGGATTAGGACTAGATTACCGGGTTTGAAGTTGTACGTCTTGATGGTGTTAGCGAATTTTGACTCGTAATGCCGGATTGAGTCGAAGCGTGCTTTCATGACTCTTTGCTTGATAAGCTCTAGGTCGTCGGGTCGCTTTTGGAGCTGTCGGGCGCGGAGTGCGATGAGGTCGGCCGTGGACATTACGTCTTGTGTCGGTACCATGTACATGGCTTCGGAGAGGTCGAAAGGGAAGAGGGGCTCAACTCCGTGGGCGATGTAATATGAGGAATATCTGAGGGATTTGTGTGTAGTGACTCGTTCTGCCCAAAAGACCGATGCTACGACTGTGTGCCATTTCGTTTCGTCTCCCTCACAAGTTTTCATGATGGCCTCCCGGACATCTAGGTGTCTGCGTTCGACGGGACCGTTGGCTTGGGAGTTGTAGGGCGATATGCGGATATGTCGGATTCCGTATTTAGTAGCAAGGTAATCAAGTGCGTCGATGAATGGCTTTGAGTTGTCGGTGACGATTTCCTCGAGAGTGCCCCAGCGGCATAGGATTTCTTCAAAAATAAACGTGCCAATGGTTTGACCGGTTTCTCTCCGTAAAGTCCGAAACTCCGGATAAGACGATAGAGAACAGCGGGCTTGGATGATGTATCGGAATCCGCCAGCGCGTGGCATGAACATAGTGTTGATGTATGCTTTGCGGAATAGAGAGGCGGGTGTTGCGACGGTTGGGGGAATGTGATGGTAGCGCATTTGTCGGACTTGGCACTGGTGACAGGATTGTATGTACCACTTGATGTCGTCGTCGAGGAAGGGCCACCAAAAGCGGTCGAGTAGGTGGATTCATACTGAGAAGAGGCCCTTGTGGCCAAGAGCGTCGTGGGCTTCTTTGATGAGGCGGTAGCAGTTTGTCGGAGATATGACGATTTTGTGTTTTCCGTCTCGATGTTTGCGCCAGAGCTTGCTGTCCCTGACAAAGAACTCAGTGGCGTACCTGATAAACTGCCTATACTTGTCGTCAGTCATGTCCGTGGGTCGTTCCATGTCCTGCAAGAACTTCTGTACTGCGATGAGACGTTTGTCGGCAAGGACGGCTTTCTCGGATCGGGGCATGTCGGTGTCGGATATTTTCTGATTGTAGACTGCTGTGATCATCGTGTCCGGATTTGGTAGGTCGAGCTGTTGGCAGTTGGAGCAAGTGAGTAGTTGTCGGACTCCTTGTCGGGTGCTTCGTCCGTTTGCAACTTGCATGTAAAAGCCATAGGACTGGTCGATCCAATCTTCATAGTCGTCGGTTTCGAGGGGGTCTTGGTCTGATTGTTGTCAATGGAAAAGTCCGTCTGCAGCGGAATGGTTGGCAGCGGGTACGTGGACAAGCTTGAAGTTGAAGAGGAGGATGCCGGCTATCCATCTGTTGATTGTTGCGTTTGGCTGGATGTCGGGATTGTTGAGCATTCCTTTGATGTACTTGGCGTCGACTTCTACAGTGAGATTGCAGACTCCAATGATGAAAATCTGAAAGTAGCGGAGGGAGCGGAATAGACCGTATAGCTCTAACTTAGCTTGTGAGTATCGGGATTCGCGCTCTGACCAGGCTATGGATCCAAAACGGCTCGGATATCGTCGTCCATCGTCGCGGATTTGCATTAAGACAAAGCCGACTCCGATGATGGATGAGTCGACAGCAAGGATGACTTCCCAGTCGCTTTCGTAGTCTATTCCGCGTAAAGCCGAAGATGTGATGATGGCGTTCTTGAGGTAGTCGATGGCGGTTTGTACTGATGTCTCAAATTCGAAGGGGACTCCTTTCCGGGTTAGTTGGATGAGAGGTCTGGAGTGTTGTGCGAAGTTCTTAATGAAGATGCACATGAGTCCACATGTGCCGAGGAAGGCGCGGACATCGGTGGCGTTTTTGGGTATGGGCCAGTGGTGGATTTTCTGGATTCTGGAGTCGTCAACAACGCGGCCTTCGTATGTGCACTTGTGTCCGACGATGATGACGGTGGGTCGGCAGAGTTCAGTTTTGGTGCCATTGAATGTACCACCTATGTATCTGAAGCGCTGTAGGATGCGGTTGAGACCTTGGAAATACTCCCAGATGAAGCGTCGGATTCCCGGATTCTCGGGTATTGTCTCGTATCCTCCCCCAGGCAATTCATATCTCGAACGGGGGTCCTTGACTGCGATGTCGTCGACGAAGGGAATGGTGATGTGGGGAATCTCGTTGTTGTTACAATTTTCACCTTTTTGCCCCTGTCTTTTGCTTTGACAGCACGTGACACCCATACATTCCCACAAAGATGTGCCAAGTCCCACACTCTGATTGGACGATACCTTGTTACCGAACTCTCGGGTTGACCCCATGTCCTCATTGGATGACTTGACGGTGCATAACCATTCATGCACAACCAGAAGCTGAAGGAACCTGAAGACAATACAATCCGAACTTGACCATTCCATTCTTGTCACAACCCATGACCAGTGTGCATACCTGGAGACAAGAATACTCCATGACCCAACCACCGATCATACCCAGCAATCGGAATACTCTGGTTCTCCGCCGACCGATCATATGTCCACACCCATATGCTCATGACATTGTTATTGTTCTTTCACAATTCACCTACATGGTTCCTTGTGCCTGTCACAGACGAATGAATAGCCTTGTGCCTGATGACCGATCGACTTTCCTATTTTGAAGAAGACCAACACGTCATCCCAATCCTCATGGTTACCTTTGACGCCCAGCTCATCGCCACGATTGTGATATGTTCTATTGGCATCTCCACCCTTGTGGGCGTCTACATCTATGCAACCTATATTCAGATAATGCAACCTCCCCACAATGACTCAGATATCGGATCCATCATAGTTGCCGACAACCGATGACTCCTTTGACCTATCTTGGCTGAACATCTTGCTCTTCTTCACATGTCACCTCCACATTCATTCGCCTTTCTTCTCATCAGCTGACCACCGGTGCTCAGCTAACAACCCGAACTCGCATGTATGACAAGTCCCCTTGATGCTCCACAAAGACTTGCATTCCAATGTGTTTCATCACCTTTGTGTACCAGTCCACTGGTCAGGAATATCCATACCTAGTCGACATCCCAGTCATCCAGTACCCTGCAGCCAAGAAGGGTTATATGAAGCACCCTTGCTTATCGTACTGCAGGAACTACAGTTGCTGGTGTATGATTACCAGTGTTCATTGCATTGACCTCATCATGGTTCTTTCCCATCCAGTGATTCGCTTTCTCTCCTGCCTCCAATGATGAAGCATCATGTTCACCTTTCCATCCCGATCCCGCATACACATACTCATAGTCGTATGCTGCTGTTGGCCAGGCATCTACTGCCAATGCAAACCATCAGGAAGACGAACCAATCTCATCATTCCAAAACTAGGAACTCAGCCACATGACATCCACATGGCCACCTCATGTTCATCATGTGCTCACTGACACATCCACTCATGGATTGTTTCACCTCCTTACCATGAGGCAACCATGAGGCGCAGGGTCTGGACCCTTGATTGCTCCGAACCATTTCCTTGCAATCACTATTTGAAACACTGATGGACATGCTGTACCTGCAGGGCAGCCTTATTGTTCTTGCATTTCTCTCAGTTTGTACATACAGACCCGGTAGTCTGTCTTTCATGGCAATTCCCTAACTCTTTTGTATTTTAACCTTCATCTTCGAACTGTTCCTCTTTTTCCCTTCCCTTTCCTCACGTTTAGTCTGGTTTCCACCTCCTGGTTCGCTTACCTGGCCTTCCCCCCTCCCCTGGGCTGCTACTGGTTGTATAGTAGTAGTTGACCATGAATACACTTTATTCCTTGTGTTTCCTCTGGTCTGATCTCGACTCAGTTTAGTTGGTTGTTGCTGGAGCCCGCTGATCTAGCGATCCATAACAAAAGACTAAACGTTTCCCAACTCCCCCAATGACCAACTCTTGATGAAGAAGCTTGACCGCATTACCTGTGATTCTCTGAGACTGAGTCTTGGACAATACATGCGCAAGCCCCCGACTCTGACTGCAGTTACTGCGTTTGTCATTGGTTTATCCAAGACAAAGCCTGCACAGACTGAACCCGAATACGAATGGACCAATGTTAATCCTTGACTAACGTCACCACATGAACTGGCCGTCCTGCCAATGATCCAAATTATGAATGACTGAGACTTGTACTTGTTGTACAATGACAAGTCTCACCTGACACCCAACCTCATGGGACCACTGCTACAAGCAATCGATGTTGTAATTGGTTTATCCAATGCAATACCTGAAGCAGAAGGACACTGCTTGACAAACCAATGATGCTACAATAGTAGTTCCCCTGAATTAAATATGTTTTGGATGTTCCAGACATATTCCGACCTCTCCCCTCTGTCAAATCGAATCGAATGGACTCATTGAACCGCCCTCCCTCACCCCTCTCAAACATCTCAAGTGTGGAAAGCCCCGAGAAAGCCAGTACACACGCCCGAACCCCGAAATATTCGATTTGCAGAAAAGGAATGACTTATTAGTCAATTAAGGGGAAGTGGTTGATCCTAGTACTCTGGTCTGAGAGACAGAAGAACGGGGACCCTCCTTATTGTGGCTATTAGGCTCATTAGAATCCTGTTGCCATACAGGAATTGACGGATTACATTGTTTGAAGTCACTCAGACATGTATATGACCATAAATGGACGATCTTCCCTTATCTCCTAAGACATTCTACACATCGCCTTCCTTTTCCCACAGTTTGGAATTCTGACCATGTGTGGGGATGAAAGTAGAACCCGGAATTAAAAGAATGCCGGAATTGAATGGAGGCCGGAACCGAACAAGGACTCGATCATGCATATATGGAATTGTTCCTTGGGAATCCATCAAATATAGATGACAAATCATCGGCATCTCATGTGACATCCCGCGTGCCACCCTTTTTTCTAAGAAATCCATGTCCCGATCGTGTACACGAGGATGTCAACCAAATTAGGAACTAAATAGGAATCTATTGAGGTCGAGACCAAAGGATCTAATCTGAATATGGACCTCTGCTCACGTGGATGAATGAAGCCCAAAGAAAGCTTGTTTTTGTCTATGACACCACTCGTCGATACCACCAAGTTCTCTGCACTGGCTAACTTCTGTGCACCAGACCACCCATATCCTTGGCCTGACCGGCGTTGGTGGCACGACCCATACGCTTGGGTTGTCCTCAACAGGCCTGACAACTGGGTTGAATACATCAGCTGGAGTGACCGACGCATCCCTCAGCTCTTCATTACTCAGGAGCTCATAACTCCAGTTCTACAAGAACTTCATCGATTACAGAACAGGTTACGACCCACGGAACAAAGAAATCGACGTGTCCTAATCCTCATTGAACGTCTCAATCACCTCCTATACATTGAGCTTCCATATCATCGTCTTGTTGTACGTATCCCAGCTCCTCGTCTTCCTCCACTTCCACGAAACCATCGAGACATACGTATTGTCTATCATCCCCGGCACCGTCCACATCCTCAATACCGACAATGACAGACAATGAACCCCAACTATCGATGACCGAGAAACACGATCTACTCGATATCTATGGTGTCAAATGCCCTACCCCCGATGATCTTGACAAATATATGAACTGTGTACCAGACATCCCCAATGTTCCAAAACCAACAGCTCGTCCTCTCATATACGATGACAAGATGGATAAAGACTTCTTTTTGTGGTTGAATTCCCTATCCTCAACCTCAACAGTGATGTACAACAAATCCGAACTCGATATAAATGATGAAATGAAATATAACTCTCTCAATATACGAGGTGTTGAATATCCAATCCCAGAAAACGACTTTGACACATATATGGCCAATCTTCCAATCCACCCCCAACCACCGCAAGAATTGCCCAGTATATGGAAAATCGAAATGGACAATAAATTCCGAAACTGGTTACTTTCACCACCCCAAGATCGCAAAAGTCATCCACCTGGCCAATCACCACTTGTCCCTCTCCAATACAGAAAGAAACCCAACCAGGTAGACCATTCAGATAACTCTACCAAGAAAGATGATCGTACCCATTATCCCCATGGGGAGAAAATGTCGAATCATCGTCGTTCTGCATTGCTCAATGCAACATATGGTCGGATAGAAAAGACAAGAAGGAAGGACATCAATTATTGGTCTTGGAAGATGAAGTTGTACAAGAAAGGTTGTGATCTTGTGTTGTATGGTCATAAATGAAGAGACATCAGGATAGGATCTCAAGTGTTCTTGTAAATTCTTTATCCCATTCATTCACCACACAGAACAGGTCCTGCCTTATCCTCCTCACAGACTTCCAGGAGGAAGTCCTGATGATGGTACCATGGAACTTGTGATGATTCGGAGGGGCCTGAGATGTATAGCTGATGGGGTAAAGAATGGGAAGAACAGCTGGCCCTCCTCCTTCCAATCCGGTTAAAATGTCCTGCACGACATTAAACCGTAATGACGAAAATCAATGGTCCGAAATGACTTGTTAAACTAGTACGAACCCGAAGCAGGATGCCTGCTCCAACGAACTCGAAAGTCCTGATTCCTGGATACGGAGCTAACCGTATGACAAAGCAAGACCCAGAGAACGCATGCATGATCGCTATAAGCCGTTAAAAGAACCTGATGTCTGTTGACATCTGAACCAAAACAGAAGGACACTGTGCAAACCAACCACCTTGTTCTCATTGCTATGATGAACCTCATATGCTACTGACTTGTATAGCAGTTTGCATCAGAATGAATGACAGATCGAACGAACCCCCTCCCTTTCCCCCCTCGAAATTCTCATTGCCAAGAGTATAACTTGAAATTGGCATTTCTCCAACATCCCACCCCTTGATATTTTTTACCCTTCAAATGCTGTTAGTATAACTTGAAACCAGCCGATGAATTCCGAAACCCTCCCCTCTCCCAGACTCCTGTCAAGAGTATAACTTGAAATTGACAGCTTCTTGAAATCTACCATACCTCCATCCAGAAACTGCCAGTATAACTTGAACCCAGTTGATGGAACCGAAATCCTATAACCTCAAAACACTGATCTGCACCCCGAGTGTCCGCAATGACGATAAACTATGATGACTACCCTGGATGTCCGTAATGACACAAAACTAGTCACCCATCCCGGAACCCCGAACTTCCCTCCTCTCGAAATATGACCCTGTTGCATTCATGGCATATGAAGAAATCTCACACACCACTTGAGTGTAGGAAATCCACGATCAGTCAACAAGACCGATATCCAGAACGATATAAAACTAGACAAGCTGAAGAGCTTAAAACTTCGAATGTCCGGAATGACATGAAACTAGAAACACCCCTGACTCAGGACTGTGATCATTCCAAGTCCTTTGTCATGACCAGATAACCGAAATGTTATAAAACTTCGAAACCCCTGATGTCCTGCATGGCATCAAACTGAAGATGGATATGAACACCCACCCTGATCACTGACCCCATTCTCAATGACTTGTCCACAGTTGCTGTGATTGTTCTGAGTTGTACTCTAGACAATGCCAGCACATGGAACCTGAACCTGGATGTCGATCCTCCTGAATCCTCAACCCTGACCCGGTAACCGGAATGTTATAAAACTACGAAGTACCTGATGTCTGTTATGACATCAACCGAACCCAGATATCCCTCTCCAACACCTGATGCTGTTAGTATCACTTGAACACAGCCGAAGAATCCATAACCCTCAAACTCCCTCTTAACCTCGATTGTCCGAAATGACGCTATAAACTAGAACCTGTCGCATTCATGGAATATGAAGAAACCTCAGGCATTATTCAAATGCAAGGAATCCACACTAAGTCAACAAACACTGACCCATGCTCAAATATCTGGAATGATATAAAACTAGCCAAACCAAAAGTCTGAAATGACTGTAATCTACGAACCTCTTGAATCCGAAATCCCATCACCTCTAGAGACTGTACATCCGTAATGACGTAAAACTTCTGATCCTCCAAACCAACCCCTTTGGACCCCGATGTCTGAATAGACAATAAACTAGAAGAACCATCCGTAACGATGTAAAACTTCTGAAGCTGATGCATATGTTTGCTGATGCTGTTTGATGTGGAAATCTCTGCATCATGAATGACCTGGACCCAGTTGAAACCCTTCGTGGAAGGTTTTCAGTGATTCTCCCCACCCCCACCACCCTTATCGACCTGTGGTTATCAGTATAACTCGAACGTAACCAATGGAACCCCCGAATATCGAAAGTATAACTTGAAATCGATCCTCAACCCCTGCTGTAGTCTGGAATGACTTTAATCTATGACGATTAACTGTTCGAATCAGTTGCCCTGTTTGTTGGATCTTGACTTCCGATGATCATGGATTTGATTGTTGTCATGTATATTGCACATGACAATGGTCTACAATGTCCGGTATGACGTTAAACGTGCGCTGTTATGACATGGAACCCTCTTGATGATGTTTCATTGTCCCTATGTTCTCTTCCTTGTTCTTTTGCTTATTCGCGCGGACGCGAATCTTGAAAGGGGGGTATTTTGTTATGGATCGCTAGATCAGCGGGCTCCAGCAACAACCAACTAAACTGAGTCGAGATCAGACCAGAGGAAACACAAGGAATAAAGTGTATTCATGGTCAACTACTACTATACAACCAGTAGCAGCCCAGGGGAGGGGGGAAGGCCAGGTAAGCGAACCAGGAGGTGGAAACCAGACTAAACGTGAGGAAAGGGAAGGGGAAAAAGAGGAACAGTTCGAAGATGAAGGTTAAAATACAAAAGAGTTAGGGAATTGCCATGAAAGACAGACTACCGGGTCTGTATGTACAAACTGAGAGAAATGCAAGAACAATAAGGCTGCCCTGCAGGTACAGCATGTCCATCAGTGTTTCAAATAGTGATTGCAAGGAAATGGTTCGGAGCAATCAAGGGTCCAGACCCTGCGCCTCATGGTTGCCTCATGGTAAGGAGGTGAAACAATCCATGAGTGGATGTGTCAGTGAGCACATGATGAACATGAGGTGGCCATGTGGATGTCATGTGGCTGAGTTCCTAGTTTTGGAATGATGAGATTGGTTCGTCTTCCTGATGGTTTGCATTGGCAGTAGATGCCTGGCCAACAGCAGCATACGACTATGAGTATGTGTATGCGGGATCGGGATGGAAAGGTGAACATGATGCTTCATCATTGGAGGCAGGAGAGAAAGCGAATCACTGGATGGGAAAGAACCATGATGAGGTCAATGCAATGAACACTGGTAATCATACACCAGCAACTGTAGTTCCTGCAGTACGATAAGCAAGGGTGCTTCATATAACCCTTCTTGGCTGCAGGGTACTGGATGACTGGGATGTCGACTAGGTATGGATATTCCTGACCAGTGGACTGGTACACAAAGGTGATGAAACACATTGGAATGCAAGTCTTTGTGGAGCATCAAGGGGACTTGTCATACATGCGAGTTCGGGTTGTTAGCTGAGCACCGGTGGTCAGCTGATGAGAAGAAAGGCGAATGAATGTGGAGGTGACATGTGAAGAAGAGCAAGATGTTCAGCCAAGATAGGTCAAAGGAGTCATCGGTTGTCGGCAACTATGATGGATCCGATATCTGAGTCATTGTGGGGAGGTTGCATTATCTGAATATAGGTTGCATAGATGTAGACGCCCACAAGGGTGGAGATGCCAATAGAACATATCACAATCGTGGCGATGAGCTGGGCGTCAAAGGTAACCATGAGGATTGGGATGACGTGTTGGTCTTCTTCAAAATAGGAAAGTCGATCGGTCATCAGGCACAAGGCTATTCATTCGTCTGTGACAGGCACAAGGAACCATGTAGGTGAATTGTGAAAGAACAATAACAATGTCATGAGCATATGGGTGTGGACATATGATCGGTCGGCGGAGAACCAGAGTATTCCGATTGCTGGGTATGATCGGTGGTTGGGTCATGGAGTATTCTTGTCTCCAGGTATGCACACTGGTCATGGGTTGTGACAAGAATGGAATGGTCAAGTTCGGATTGTATTGTCTTCAGGTTCCTTCAGCTTCTGGTTGTGCATGAATGGTTATGCACCGTCAAGTCATCCAATGAGGACATGGGGTCAACCCGAGAGTTCGGTAACAAGGTATCGTCCAATCAGAGCGTGGGACTTGGCACATCTTCGTGGGAATGTATGGGTGTCACGTGCTGTCAAAGCAAAAGACAGGGGCAAAAAGGTGAAAATTGTAACAGTTGTGGAGTATGTAGGTGGTGTCGCCATGTAGGATTTGGGGTGAGTTGGTGTAACCCATGGCGATGCGGGTGAGTCGGAGTGTGCCAAGAGGCGACTGGAACGTCATGAAGTCGCGGGAGTCGGGATGTACGAGGCGTTGGTCAAATGATACAAAGAGGTCGAGGGAACCATAACAAGAGTGACTGCCAAAGGATTCTGCGAGTTGGTCGGTCATTGGGGGTACGGCAGTGTCTTGGATTGTGACGGCATTGAGTGGCTGAAGGTCGTGGACGATGCGGAGACTGAGTCCGTCCTTCTTTAAGACGCAAAACCATCAGGATCGGTAGGAGGAGTTGGAGGATTCGTAAGTACCGGCGGCTATCTTGTCTTTGATAATGCGAATGACTTCTGCCATGATGCCGGGTGGAACTGGAATGTTCCTGTGAGCCCAGGGTGTGTGGGAACGGTCGGAATGTGAATGGGTGGGAAATACTCGGTGTTGAATTGTCCTTTCTCGGATTCGTTCCATGCGAAGGCGGCTTCTTGTGCTTTGACAACGAAATGGCCGAGCTTCACTTCTTCGGTTGTGAGAAATCTGTTGGGGTTGATCTTCATTTTATCGTGTCGCTCTTGCGTGTATCGGATTCCGGGAGTGAACTCGGGTGGATGTGTTGGTAATTCTGGTAGGTCGGCTAGTGGGTTGCCGGTGATGTCGCGGGTGATTCGAAATTGGTCGGGAAGGGTGGTGGAAACGGGTTTGACGCGGTCGGCTACATTCTTGTACTTTTTTCTCGAGACTACTCCCTTCAGGTTGCGTTTCGGTGGATCTGCATTAACTTTAAAGGATTTAGCGGTAGCTGCTTTATCGAGAGAGGTGTAATAGGATTCAATGTTGGAAAGCATGGATATGGCCTCGGCTTTGGAAGCCAGTGGCTTGTCGGAGAAATCTAGCTCGACCTCGAAGTATAAGTCTTCTTCTAGGGAGAATTCGGAAAGCGGGGTATCAAGAGAAATGTCTGGGCATACTGTTACAGGACTCTTATCTCGTCGGATTGTGTCCGATTCCTCGATCACTAAAAACCCGGCCGTCTGGTGTCAGACCGTTCGTGATGCTCTCTCTCGCAATGTTCAACTGTGGGTACAATGACGGTTTTGCCAGAGTTTGGATCGGTGATTGTGAGGGTCTGGTTGCCGTCAGGGTAGTCCTGGGTGATGCAATTGGTGAGCTTCATGAAGGGGCAGCCGAGTAGGATTTCGTAGGCGGTGTCTTCCATCACTTGGACCTGCAAGTAGACGTCGATTTCGCCAATGGTGAAGCGTAGGTTTGCGAGGCAGCTGAGGGAGTCGTTGTTGGATGCGTTGGCGGAGGTGAGTCGCATGTTGCGGTTTTGAAGTCCGAGTCCGAGTTTGTTCCATATGGTGCGGTTCATTCCAACGATCATTGAACCCGCGTCGACTACACATTCAAAGGAGTACTTGCCGTCGATGGTGGGGTAGATTGCCCGAAGTGGGACCGCGTTGTCTCCGACGATCAGGGGTATGTCCGTGTTGCAATGGTCGCAGGTCCGGGTTGGTAAGCCTTCCTGGTGAAAGGCTTCGATGATGCTGGTGCCCGTGGCAATCTTCTTCGGTGTGAGGGAATCCCTGGTGTGTTTTCGTACGTCTGGGGATATTGCAAGTATGTCGTGGGTGGTCATGGCAAGTGTGGCGTCGAGGACTCGTTTGGCTACATCTTTCGCGATGTTGGGATCCTTGATAGGTGCCTGGTACCGGTATTGTGGGGCCGTCTGCGGAAGCGGGAAGGTTGTAGGAAGCGTACGGGGTAGAGAGGCGGTGAACGGATTGGGCTGTGTTGGTTTTGGCGGAGTGGACGGTTTGGGAGCGGGTTTCGGATTAGATGGTCCCGGCGGGTTCGGATTAGTGGTAGCAGGTCCCTTCCCCTTGTCTTTGTAAGAGGGACACTGAGGTATCTCAACCCCATTGAAGCGGACCTTCTTATTCCGGATTCTGTTGATCTCCGCCTCAAAAGTCCGGATTCTCTCTTCCTCTTCAAGGCTGAGGCTGGCTACCGATGATTGGAGGGTCACATGGGAGGAGTCGGCTTCTTCGTCGGGTATTTCAACTACTTCGACGAGGTTGGATTTAATGTGTGGCGGAGTTTCGTGCCGGGGTTGCTCGGTGTTGGTGCGATGGCCGGGATTCTGTGCGTGCCAGATGTCAAAGCGTTCCCGAAGGGTACGGCCTATGATGTGTCGGGGAATATTGTAGCCGTTGGGCAGGACGACGCGGTTGTACTGATCCCGGATGCATTTGCCGTCCTTCTCGTATTGTGAGACCTGCTGACAGTCCCTGATACGGTGGGCAGGGTCGTCACAGAAACGGCAGGTCATAGGGCCGGACGGATTACCAGACGGGTTACCGGGATTGTATGGACCGGGGGCATAGGTGCGAACGGGTGGTGGAGGAGCCTGTTGATTCTGTTGTTGGCTGACGGTTTGCGCAAGAGCCGACATCAATTGTGTTAAGACTTTTAATAGTTCGAGGACGGCGGGGTCGCTGGACTCGGTTTTGATGGTGACGGGCTCTGGAGTAGACCTAATAGGGGTGGCTAGACGTGGTGTGGCGGTGGCGAATGGTTCAGCGGCAGTCCCGGCAAGGAGAAAGTGAGCGCATTTGTGGAAAGCCTTGAAGTTGTAGGGGTCGTCGTGGAAGTGGTTGGGCTCACTGTATTGCATGCGGGTTTTAACCCGTGTTCGGAGTTCAGGATCGAACCCGGCCTCGTATGCGACGTTTAACTCGCGTGCTGATAGGCGGTTTTTCTCTTTGAGGAAGTCCGCAATCCGGAAGAACTCCCTATAATACTCTCCCAATTCTGCGCGCGATCGGATTCTGTAGTTGGCCTGAGTCGAGGTTAAGCGGGTTAAGTCCGAGATGGCGTACCGGCGGTCGTCCTCGGCTCCAGGATAGAGTTCAAGGACTTCCTTGCAAAAGGCGGAAAAGTCGGAGTGGGCAGCAGATGGGAGTCGGGTCCAGAGCTCGTAGTTGCTAATGCTGGCGTACCGGAGACTGTGCTTTATTTTCCCTTTGTCGTCAACTTTGGCTTCCTCAGCCAGAAGGTCGACCTCGTTGAAGAACCGGTTGAGGTTGAGGGCATTGCCGTCGAAGGTAGGAGCTGTGGAGTGGCCACGAGCGGGCATTTGGCGTGAGGCGGTCATTTTAGTGAGCGGGGTGGTGGTGGAAATGTGTGGGAGTGGTGTGGTAATGGGTGGCGGCGGAGCGGTAACGGTTGACGGTATGATAAAAGACGGATATAACGAAAAGCTTGTTGACGGAACAAGCTGTGTGGCTGCGAAGGATGAAGGCGGTAATTGAACGGTTGTTAAGACTGCTTGTGAGACTACTGGGGGTGAGTCGCCGTTTACTGCAACGGACTCTGACGATTCGAGTGACGATGACGATATGTCTGTTATCGGAACAGATTGTGATTCGGTTTCTAATGCGAGTGTCAGATTATCGGTTATATGATTCGGGTTATCGGATAAGGATGTCGGAGTAGGCGGTGGTGAGCTTAATTCGGATGATTCGTCGGATGAGATGTCGATGGTCGGGAGATCGATGAGATTGGTAAGAGCACTGTGGGGACTGTTGGGTGGTGTGGAAAGCGGTGAGCTGGAGTCAGAAACTAAAGGTAGATTAGTCTGTATGGTTAGATGGGAAGGTGCCTCTTCGATGTTATCTTTGATGGTCGGGTCGTGAACCGTAAGAGATATTTCTTCTCGTAGGTTGCGGACGACACTGGACCGGAGGCGGGATGCGATTGGCAGACTAGGTGGTTTTGATACTGACTGACGCCTCGCGGTGGGCTCCAGTTGTGATGCGTAGTTCAGGCATAGCTCCGAAAGGGGATACTAGATAGAGGTCAGCGTAATAGTGACAAGGGCGTCGTCAGTAATGTCTAGTCAAGGAGGATAGAAATCTGAGGATAAATAGAAATAAGGAGATAGTTTCCGGTGAAGTCCGGGGTTATCCGACGTAATCCGATGTCGGGTTTCAACTCGGTGAAGGTAACGATGAGGAGATGAGGCGGGAATGACAGGAAACGATATAAGAGGATACAGATTTGTGATTGTGGAAGTGGGAAGTACAGGTCTAAGGGAAACTACGAGGGATCGGTTCTAGGGTTCTGGGTATCTACTTATTACGAGTATGCGGGAGTCCTCTTTATACTACTGCGGGAGTGGTCGGGTTGTGGATCGGACTTGGAGGGTAGAGGGTTCCGAGGGCAGAGGGTTCCGACGTATATTGGTGCCATTGTGATCAGTAAGAGAGGGGCTCGGGATTCGGGTCCGGGTTTGAGTGCGGACTTGTCCGGAATTGACGTGTGATTGTTGTCGGTTTTGGATAGAGTGCGCCGGATTAGGATGGAGTGATGGACGGGTTCGTGGACGAGTAGTAAAGTGCGTCTTTTGATGGGATTCCGTGGCCACAGAGGTTGTACCCTCTACAGCGGGTACGGGTAGTGAAGTGCAGGGGTTTACCCTCAATGTATAATGCATTTGATTTGGTAT